>BMAO01036029.1:0-174208 GCA_019973975.1 Trichonephila clavata
TTAAGTGCAGATATAAATAATTATTTCTATTTTTAAACCATTAGACTCACAGTCTTGAAATTTGGTAAGCAGATTCCTCTCATAGGATAGAAATACACTACAAAATATGTTTTGTGAAAATCGACCCCTAGGTGACGTTGCGGGGGTTCAAGGGGCGTTATTGATAATTTTTTTGCATTTTTAATTAATTGGACGCACAGTCTTCAAATTTTGCTAAGCAGATTCCTTTCATAGAGTGCAATTCCCCTACAAAATGGGTTTTGTGAAAACAGACCCAGAAGTGGCGTTGCGGGGGTTCAAGGGGCGTTATTGATAATTTTTTTGCATTTTTAATTAATTGGACGCACAGTCTTCAAATTTTGCTAAGCAGATTCCTTTCATAGAGTGCAATTCCCCTACAAAATGGGTTTTGTGAAAACAGACCCAGAAGTGGCGTTGCGGGGGCTCAAGTGGCCTTATAGACAATTATCCCCATTTTTAAACTGTTAGACGTACAGTCTTGAAATTTGATAAGCAGATTCCTTTCGTAAAGTAGAGAACCGCTACAAAATGGGTTTTGCGAATATCAACTATCAAGTTGAATTTCGGGAGTTTAAGAGGCGTAATCGATAAATATTTCCATTTTTAAACTATTTGATCACCCTGCTTGAAAATTGGCAGGCATGTTCCTTTCATGGAATAGAATTCCTCTAACAAAGAGTAAAACGAAAATTGACCCCTAAGGATGTTTGCGAGGGTCAAGAGGAGTTACAGAAAAAAATTAATGTTTTTAATTGTTAGACCCATATACTTGAAATTTGTTAAGCATGTTTCTTGTGTTGAATAGAGATCCACTAAGAATGCATTTTAAGCAAATCAAGTTCTTGGGGGGGGGGGTGCAGGTGGTTACTGGGACGTATTGACAAAAAAAATTACTTTTTTCGAGCTACAAGGACTATAATAATTAAATTTGGTTTGCATTTTTCTTTTGTTGAATTGAAATCCTCTAAGAGCGGTTATATTGGAAAACGGCTCTCAACGGGATTACGGGGATATTGATAGTAAAACTTCTTTTTTTCTGTTAGATTTAGACTTGAAATTTGGCTTGCATGTTCAATTTACGGAGTAGAGATCCACCGAAAATTGGTTTTGCGGGAATCCACTTGGTTTTTGGGTTACGAAAGAGCAAATATCATTCTATACTTCAATTTTAGAGATTTTTAGAAAATACAAATTAGATGAGTTCTGCCCTTTTTTTTTGCGACAGTTAAAGGTATAAGTATATTTTTCAATGCAATCGAATTCTTAATGCTAGGACTTAGATATCAATAATTTATACACATATATAAGCAGTAAAAATTTATAAAACATCATGAAATACCCAGCGAAGCGGGCGGGTAACAGCTAGTATATATATATATATATATATATATAAACTAAATTATTTCCTTTTAATTTTGATTTACTTCTGATTCAATTAAAGATTATGTAATAAATTTGTGCTCTACTTTAGAGTTTTTTCGAATAAAAGTAGTTAGAAAAAACTTAAAGAATCTAGCAATTCCCAAAGAATGTTATTCAAGAAGTTTCTTATAGCTACAGAATTTTTTAACTCGACATTTAATGTCAAATTTCGTATTTTTATTGCTGTAATATTAAAGACTATATATATATATATATATATTATTATTATTATTGATGTAGATGTGCTGGTGATATCAGATGTTGCAGCTCCTTTTTGGACATGGAGAACAATACGTAACAGTCTCCACTCTCTTCTAGAATCAATGCGCTGTGATCGACAAATGGACAGTTGGCGACATCTTTTATACCAAAAAAAAAATTTGGTATTATCTATACTAATATATAAAAGAAAGAGTTTGTGTGTTTGTGTGTTTCAGCTATTCCGGCCAAATCAAGCAATCCAGAAGTATGAAACTTGACATGTAGAAGCTATAGGTCGTTATGCTATTAACATCGAAGAGTTTTTTTTCGAAATTTGCTTTAGATTTTTTTAAAATTCAATTTTTATGCGATTTTTCTGCTAAATGGAGATATGACGTCATCAGCCCTGTCAAGTCTTAACTTTGCGAAAATTAATATTTTGAGCAGTTTTGGAGGGGATTTTAGCACATTTTGTTGTAAATATATTTATTTATGGTTGTATTTATTCGTTTTTTAAACTCTTTGGGGAGGAATTACATTTGTTTTTCGAAAAAATCGTTGTCAAAAAATGTTTTTTCTAAATTTCATTTTTTCGATTGGCAACACTACTTTGATAATAGTAGATTTTCAATGTTTTAAAATGTGTGATTCGTATTTGATTCACAACGTATTTTATCCTTTTCCGTACTTTAAAAAAAAAGACAATATGTTCCGTTAAAGTGTACAAATATTGAAAGCGATGTGATTTCGTTCTTCGCTTAACTTTTGGCGCCGAAAATTTTTTGACGGTATATCAACATTAGATGGATTGTTAGCCCGCCAACGTTAGTGGTCAATACGAAAGTTTCGCCACCGTATTAAATTCATGTTTCTGTGCATAATTTTGTTTATAATTTTTTCTTATCAACTTTTATGATCTGTAATAAACTTTTATGATCTGTAATAATGCATGTTGATTGCGCAATGGAAAAAGTACCCATCTTGCAATGCCTAAGGTTATTAAAGATACTATTTTTATTTTTGCGGCCACTTTTAAAGATATTTATTTCCCATAAAATGTTCGATTTCATTTTATGCACCTGATTAATCTTAGCTGTACTATAAGCCTGATTACATCTTTAAACCTTTTTGCTGTATGTGTAAATTTTTTGCTTCCCCTATGTTTATTAATTTTATGTTATTCTTAGAGTAAACTATGCAAAAACAAATGTGCCTATTTTGGTACTAAACAGTTGTAAGGACCTTGGGTTTGCATGGTTGCTTTTCCTTATTCTCGCTAACGTGAATGTTGGTGGCATTATCAATCTACGGTTGTGCTTGGGCTACAATTCATGTGTTTTTGATATCAGAACAACAGAATGTAGTCGGTCCCAAAGTAAGTAAAGTTGCGAACTAAATCATCGCTTGAATATCAGTACACTTTAGCGGTACGTCTTGCCTAATTTTAGCGTCACCACAGCCAAGTTGGTGACATGCGAATCACTCCTTGATATCAAAGCAACAAAGATTTTTACGTGTTTTTTTGAAAAAGAAAGATCAATTAGATTTTGGTGGGAAATAGCACGATTTGCGTGGTGCCAAATTTGACTGCGGTGATGTTAATACATAAGAATACAAATTTTTATTTATAAAGAAGATTTTCTGACATATTCTTTTTTTCTGAGCTGTTTATGGTAGTTTAATCAAAATCAGACTTTTGCTTATCTATTTAGGGTTGCTTTTCGGTTTGAATTAATGTTAAAATTTCTACTATATGCTAGATTACTTTATATATATTTACGTTTATTTTATTCATGTTTAAATTTTTTATATTTAAGATTTTCTGGCAAAATTAAGGCTTAATTTTCTTTTGTTTTTGATAACCTTTTAATTTTAATTAATGTTGTATTTTCTATTTTAGTGTTACACACTTTTATATTTGTTTATTTTCTGAACTGTAATTTTCTTGCTCATTGCAGTTTTAATTAATTATTTGATGCTGTGAATCAAAAATTAGTTTTTAAGCCAAAAAATGATTTGTGAAGCTTTTTGTAAATAGAAACTTAGATAATGAGATACTTATGTATTAGCATCACCACATCCAAATTGGTGCCCCGTGAATCACATCTTGAGACCAAAACACCGAAGTTTCTAAATTTTTTTTAATAAAAAAACAATTAATTAGCAGGACTATTTGGTCGAAAAAAAGCAGTTCTTATGACATTTCCTTTCGATGAGAATGAAAAAGGGGTACATATGCATTATTGCTACAAATTAAGCACCTGGCTGCCATTTCAGGGTGCATGACATATAGGAATTAAGGGTTGCCAACTTGGTGAGTTATTAATAGAGTTGGTGATTTTTGCAATAATAGTAAGTACCGAAAAAGGTTATTGCTTTTTTTCTTTATCGGCAAATTCCATGTTTCCTCGATGTAGCAAATAGTATCAAAATCTAGCTTATAGCAAAAAGAAAAGGTACTGACATATTATTACAACTATTGCCAACTTAATTAATAACTTGCCAAATTGGCAACCCCGATTTCATGTGTTGTATGCACTTAATTAGCAACCATATGCTTCATTTCATGTAATGTCGCCAATAGGTTGCGATAATATGTAAGTACCATAGAAAATGACACTCCATTCAAACTAATTGGGATTATCAGAGTGCCAATATCGTGATTTAAGTTAGAATTTATGATACTTATAATATTAAAGTGTCATCACAGCCATATTAGCGCCATGCTAATCGCTCCTTGATATCAAAACAAAGTTTCTTAGGTGTTTTTATATGAAAAAAATCAGTCAGATTTTGGTGGGATATAGCGTGATTTGCTTAGTGCCAGTTTGGTTGTGGTGCTTCTAATACGTAAGAATTCGAAGGTTAATACGAATTTTTATTTACGTAAGAGATTTTCTGACATGTTTTCTTTTTGTTCTGAGTTGTTTATGGTAGTTTAGTCAAAATTGGACCTTTATTTTTATATTTAAGGTTGCTTCTTGGTTTGAATTAATGTCATAATTTCTATTATATGTAAGGTTACTTCATATATATTTATGTTTATTTTCTTTCTGTTTCAATTTTTCATGTTTAAGACATTTTGGGAGTGTTTTGTTTGTTCAGAGCTCTGGTTATGGTAATTTCATCAAAATTAGGGCTTAATTTTTCTGTTTTAGATATTTTAATGTAAATTGTTATAATTTGTATGTTAGTGACACACAGTTTTATATTTTTTTTTCTAAACTTTAAATTTCTTGCTTAATGTTGTAGTTTACATTAGTTATGAGATACTATGACTCAAAAAATAGTTTTTAAGCCAAAAAAGGATTTGTGAATCTTTAGATTATAAGGTACTAGCGTCACCGCAGCAAAATTGGTGCCACACAAATCACACCTTCATGTCAAAACAACGATGATTCTAACATATTTTATATGTGAAAAACCAATCACACACACAGTCAGATTTTGGCAGAAAATGGTGTGATTCATGAGTTGCCAATTTGGCTGCGGTGACATTAATAATACTGATAATAATTGCTCATTCATGAACACAAATATCAGTGGATTTCTTAGACAAGGGAATTAAACAAAAATAGTAGTACTAAATTAACAGATTAGCAATATTTATAAAAACTACCTTCCATTTTTGTCAAACATGTTATTATATACATTTTGGTATATGTTCTACATGTTGCCTTTGGGGGGGGGGGCTCATAGTTTTTATAACTGATAAGTACTCATCTTTTAATCTCATGGAAAGATAGTTAACTTTATTCATCAAGAAGATCTTCAAGGAAACTATTGATGTGATTGAATAAGTAAGTAATTTTCTTTTGCACTTTAAAATTCTGAGTTAATGCAATTTTTTGTTATGTTGCATCATGGTTTAATTTTTTTTCTGACAATCTGTTCTTCATATAGAGAGAGATTTTTGAAGATTTCATACATATGCATTGTATATATTTGCTATATATGCATGCATTTCTATGACTTTTTTTTGGTTGAAAGAAAAGGTTATTGTTTTTCTTCCTTTATCAGCAAATAACATGTTTTCATCATTACAGGAAAACGCATCAAATACTGATCAATGTTGATCAATTTTTTTGTCATATGGCATCATGGCTTAATTTTGCTTCTGACAATCTTCAAATACATAAATTTATTTATACCATTTGTGATCGAAAAATGTTTGTGAAAAAAAGATGCAGCTTGATACAATTTTCTGATATTTCTCTTAGGATTTTTTTAAAATTCATTGCTGATGCGATTTTACTTCTGATGGCATCACAATTTAACTTTGCTTCTGATATGTTCCTCATTTAGTTTTATGAAGATTATATAATTTTTACAAATCATCCTGTCCATATATGATATATTTCAATGATCACTAATTATTAATCGTATTTTCTCATTTGTTCTTTGCGACTGAATAACAAATATTTTTAATCAAAATATTGCAAAAAACTATTGTTAAAAAATTAATTTTTTATCAACAAGGTTTATTATTTATCTCATTAGGTTCATAATTGTTTTTTAATCTGTTTTTGATGGGTTTTATTTTAAATTTTGGTTCTTACTAATTTTATTTTTTCACTATTGTGTTACATCTAAATTTTATATTAAATATAATGTAGATGTTGGATAGTATAACAACATGCATTCCTCATGTAATTTAATGGTGCAGTGAATTTAATTTAATAGTTTATTACAATATAGGCCTATTTTTGGTGTGTTTTTAAATTTTAGTTTGTATTAATTTAATTTTTTTCCAATTGAAGGCTTCCTAATATTTTATTTATGATAGTATTTTAGTGAAATGGTTTATCATAATTAATTTTTTCTTCTGATTTATATATTTCATGTTATTTTACTCATAGTTCCCACAGCAGAAATATGCTACTATTATTACTTTTCTGTTATAATATTTATTTATATTTTCATTCCTATTTACCTTTAGCATGTTAATTTTCTATCTTACATTCAAATATGATTTTATGAAATCATTATTTCTTGTTAAGCAAAATTTAAATGTAAACACTCATAAAAAAATAATTTTTAACTTTTGGATACACTGCCATGTAATGACTCAATCCTCTTTAAAATATATCATATTTGCAGAAAAAAGCTGAATTTTATTTTTTAACCCGTACGAAGAACGGGTACTTCAGCTAGTAAGTAATAAAACACTGACTCTATCACACACTACAAGGCTTGCCCAGAAACAAAGTACCGTTTTGAAAACACTAGCACAAAAATAAAATACCTTTTCAAAACAAAATTTATTTTTATATGAAAGAGAGAATTTTGGAAACTATTTTCTATATAAGTTACCACCATTGTTCCTACATTTTTCATATTGGGAAACCATTTTGTGTATACCCTCTTTAAAGAAAGATACTGCCAGTGAACAGATTCTGAAAATTGTGGAAATTCATTATAAAACAATGTTATTGTAAACCGTCTCTTTTCACGAAACTTCTCATTCACTTTTCAACTAAACCATCATTAACAACATAAGAACTCCCACTCCGTGTTTTTTTCGTGAACACTGGTGAGCCTATCGTCGAATTGTCGAACCGACTTTTTCCCCATTCCAATCACTCTCATTACATTTTCTTCATGTATCTGCAAGTTGACGATGACTATCAACTGGCTTAACATTTCTTGAGTTCAAAAAGCGGATTAAAGAACGCACTTCACAATTCTCGGGATCGGAAATCCTCTTAAACATTTTGAACGTTCACTAACACGCGCAAAAACAACACAATCCGGTAATAATAGTGTCACTAGGCTGCAAGGTTTGAGATGCAAAACAACCATTGTGGTTGAAATAGTGTAACAGGTCTATTCGTGTTATTACTAACAGTCCTCTTGGAGAAAAATATATATATATGGGTCTTTAAAATTTATTCTATTGAAAGCCTTCCTCCTCCTTCTCCGAAGTGATCAAATAAATTAAGACTTGAGTATAAAGATTAAACTTTCGAGTTAAGAGAGAGAGGGGTGGGTTAGAGTGCAGATGGATAATAGCGATTAATTAGCGTGAAGCTAGGCAAGAGAATATGTCGTTACTTAACTGATTAATATTAAAATTGACGATTTGGTCAATTATTCGTTAAATTTGGATTAGAACAAATTGAATTAGAAGGCGTATTGCCTAGACGTAAGTGATCCATTTTATTAATTTTCCTAGTATCTCGTCTATCCCACGATTGCTTCACATATTTAGTAATTGGTGTATTTTTCAGTTTGAATTGTTGAATTTGTGTCTTCATTGAGCATTGTTAATAAGCAAAATTTGTTTTGACTATGGCTAATCTTCCTTCCGATCCTCTCACACTAAGTGATGACACGGGTCATCCCTTACTATAGAACGAAATTGTATTTAGTTTCAGGACACACACCTGGTACATGAAAATAAAATTATTTATTAAAAGAAAGGAAAATTTATAATTTTTTTAAATAAACCAAAAAAATCAATTAATCGCTTACATACGAGTATAATATCATCTCTTTTCTGTTGTAGTCAAAGGAATAAAATGGAATGTGTATTGGTATTACAACATACATATATCAGTTTATATCAGTTATCCTGTTATTACATTCTGTCTAATAAAAGAAACTAGACATTAGCTTCTTACCTCCTATTATGACAGCTAAGAAATCCATTAGTTTTTGAGGAAGAATGTACATTAAAAGAAACCCGTAAAAGCCTGCAAATGCATTATGTAATACGAAGCATAAATGTCAAGACATAATATTAATTCAATATCTCTTCTAACTCAGAAGTTGGATACCAGACCTATGGGATTTGATTCGTATGCTCATGAGACATATTTTATTCGATTGTAATTACTTAGGAAATATAGTTTTCTTGGATTCATTACACGAGAGATCTTATTCAATTTCATGTGATAATGTTTTCAGTCAACAGAAAATTTGTAGGGTTTCTTGTGTTGATATTAATAATGAAATATTTAACTAAATAGAAAATCGAAGAAAGATTTTTTTTTGTTTTTAACTTTATAAATTAAAAAAAAAAAGATCTTTCTATTTTAGTGGCCTATGAATTTGAATTTCTCTTTAGATTACCTCTTTTTAGTATATTTTTTTCTGATTCTGATGGCATGATTTTTTTGTTCCTTTAATCAAACATGAATGCTAGTGACAACATTGAAATTTCTTCTACAAGGAATAGAATGACGTATCTCTCTTGTAAGTTACTTTGTGGTAACGTTCAGTTACCCCTTACATCCGAACCCTTTTGTCTACCTGTAAACCCAGCTAGATGTGTAGGGGGAACTAAACAATCCACAGACATTATTTCCAATCTAATTTGATTTATTAATTCTTATTAACAATTATTGAACAGGCACAACAAAATTCTAATTAAGGTATATTAATCATGGTAGAGTGCAGAGGTGAGATTCGATAACTCGGGGATATTACTACAGACCCTCAACTGAATATAAGATAGCTTAAATATGCTCAATTACAACTACGTCGCACACTAATAATTAGATTCTACTTAATCAAGAACACATCACCTGAACCTTTAATATATTGGATCCTACACAGGAAACTTCTGGCACTTTCTTCAGCTTGAATCAAATGGCGATGGCTCCACGCTCTGTAATTTTTAATTCATTCTCAAACTTATGATACTTCTATTTGTACACCTCCAACGTCTCAACTTCAGCGTGTCAACAATAACGTGACAGCTACTCGCTTTCTTCTTCTTCACTTCTTTTCTTACTTTCTTTCTTTTTTTTGCCCACTCGCGAAAATCGAATTTATATAATATACCTCATTTACATAAATCACGTTTACTTTCTCTATGAAAGTTGGTTGAATTAAATATTTTGTTCAAGGAGATGAGGAGATATTAGTAGAACCGCGTATAGATCCGTCACAACTATCAATAGATAATTCAACGATTGGATAGAGAAAAGTTAGTTTTCAAACTTCGAGGATATTACACGATCGAAGACAATTTTTATAAATTATACAGAAGTAGAAGGATTGAAATACAGAGTGATTTAAGATGAATATAGCGATAACAGCTTTAATTAATTTATTAAAAATAATTTATAGAATAATACACAGAACGCAAAAGAAAATTAGAAATTCTGCTGGCATATTTAATAAATGTCCATTGTGATCTAAACTGTAGTCTATTTCATGCCCATACATTCTAGCATATCTGGAGTTGCCAACGCAATTGCATTAAAAACGCGCATTTTGAGTTCTGGAATTGTTTTCTGAAGAGAAGGCAATAAATAATTCAACAAAGCATTTCGCAGAATCCCATAGAAAGAAATCACAATATGTCGAGTTCGGGGATCTAGGTGGCCAGGAGCAGAATGAATCATTGGCATCTCCAGTTCGATTAATCCAATGCATTGGAAGAAGCTGGTTAAAAAATGTACAAACCACCACACCTTTATTTAGAGGAGTTCTATCTTACAGATAAATGTGATCTGGGGATTCTGTATCTAACTGGGGCATGGACCTTTTCTGAAGCATGCCAATGTAAGCACTGGTTATATCTCATGTCATTTTACCTTATAATACAGCTGGAATGTACCGGATTCCTGATTATTCTATAGTAAGAAGAGCAGACTCCCGATCCTTGCCTTTGCTTCACTACTAAGAAAAATTGAAATTCCTTCAACATTCTGTGAACGTTTATCGATGAATGCTTTTCTGTATTCATTTAATTTCTTTTGATATCACTAGCATCTTAGTTTTTTAAAAAAATATAATTTTATTGAGTAATTTTAACAATATAGATTTGTAAAGAATTTTATATCTCTTCATATTCTGAAAAAATAATATTGTGCAAAGCATGAAAAGCAGTCTCATTTCACATGAAATAAAAATGCTCGTTCTACAAACAATTTTTTTCAAAAGATTACTTCAAAAGAACATTACTAGAGTTTGAGAAAATCTTACTTTTTCAAATTCCAAGCATTGCAACATTTTATAAAAGTACAATATAAATTGGAATTTTAGACAAAAAATGACTTTAAATTATATTTGATCTTTAAAAATATTCCGAAGAGAAATATTTTACTACTACATGAATACATTCCACAAAATGTATTAATGTAATATCAAAATATTTATCTCTTTAGAAATACAAAGGAATTTAAATTAATAAGAATCTGATTATACTCCAGTTTACTAAATTACTTTCATAAGAATTCTGAATCATTCCAAATTATTATCTGCTGTTTTTCATGAAGAATAATTTTAGTTGAAATGAAATCAAACAAGTAGTAATTCCCCTGAGGCATTAAGTTTGCTGAACATTTTTCTTTTTGGCAATATCTTGGTCAAATATTTCCTTTACTGTTAGTAGCATTTTTATAACTTTTCAAAAGTTTGTACCTAATAACATCTTCAAACAAGAATAGAAAACAAACAACATAATTCCTGAATTCTTTTCTATTTTCGTAGAAGTATTTCTAATAAAGTGGAATATTTTCCAAGGAAAAACTGCTGATTCAATTATATATATCTTGTTTATCTTATTCATTCTTATATTAATCAAACACTTTTGAAAAACGTATTGCTTAAATGAAAAATGTTACAGAACCACAGATAATTTTAATGGCTTAGAAAATTCAAAATATTTATATTGTCATCAGATAAGTCAGCTTGGGCAGTGATCTTCTCAAGAATTTCTTACATAAAAAGATGAAATGTGTTATTTTTAGATGGGCTGAAACCATTTTACAATTCCTCGAAAAATATTAATAATTGAGATAAATTTTACGTTCTAAATCACATAGAATTTAAATTATAATTATTTAAATTAATGTAGTAATGTTTAAAATTAATGTAGTTATTTTTAAAATAAGTCAATATTATACAAATATTACTGCTAATCTAATTTTTGAGCACAGGGTGTTTAAACCGTTGACACACAGAACCTTTGAAACTATAAGGTGTTTACGGGGAACTTAATAAAAAAAAGATTAAAAGAATATATCTTTAATTAATATTTAAAGTAGATCACACACACATAAACAGGTATTTTTGGTAAATATAATTAAAAATACTGTATTTTTTATTAAAATTTTTAAGCATTTTATTAACGTAATTTACTCATTAATTCGTTCCAGGTGTCATTTATCATTGCTTTAAATTTAATACCTGGAAAATTTGCTTGCCTTTTTTTACACATTCTATTGAAATCTATGTATGTTGACGATCATTGCAGTCGTATATTGTATTATCAGTTAATGTACTATAATTAGTTTTTGTTTGTAAGAATTTCAAAAAGTACCATCCCATTTGACATATTGTGTAGTTAAGAAATATAAAATTAGAATAATTTTGCGAAGTTTTTTTCAATGAGTTTTTCCATTTTCTTAAAGGAAAAAAATGTTGCTTATTTAAGGGAAATCATTTTGAATGGTTAACCCTCGTTAGGTCTCAGTCGGCCATAGAGACCAGCAAAAGTATTTTGTGTAAAGTTACCAATTATGGCGGTTTTAGTTAAAGCTTCATTTTGTTCACTAAAATGGTTCTTTTTCGTACATTTTGATGTATTTGCTTTCCTTTACCGGTTTTTTAAATGAAAATTGATTAGGAAAGGGGGGGGGCGTCAAAATATGTCAGGGGCCTCTCAGGCAGAGTGCGACTGATTATGTTTAGTTCTAAGATGCACTCCACGAAGGTTTAATACTTAGCGGCATTTCCTTTGGTTTAATAACATCACGTACACGAATAGGCCTAATGTGGTTTTTTTTCTTTTTCATTTCCAATAATAACCAAACTGGATTTGTGCTTTTCACAAATTGAATTTTCTTTCTTAGAAGCTTAATCCTTAAGGTCCTCTTTCATTACATTATCTCTATCGAGCAGATAAATAAGTTGGCTGATGAAGTTGTTTTCTTAAGTTACTTTTAGCCTAACAATTTGACATATGGCAGGATGCACCTTCCTTGAAAGATAAGGTAATCTTCAGACATATTTTTAGATGATGGAATTGTAAAATACTGGAGCGCCTACGTGTATACTTCCGAATGTGCTCTACCAGCCAAATACACACACTTCCTAAGCCTTCAGAACGCATACACTCTGAAATCAAGATAAGTGTATCAAGCTAGATTGAGCGCTTTAATAAATCGTAAGAAAGTTTTCTTGCCTCATCAAACACAGATACCCTGCTGACCATGGGTAAGGCTAAATATCAGTTCTTCTCCAAAACGTATATTATTCCATCGTGAATATTCCATTGGAATCAGTTTTTAACCCAGTACATTGTAGCCCTATTTTGCTTTACAACTAGTAACAGTTTCGACTTGGGCACACCTAACTGAACAGATCTAGAAGTCGTCGCAAGGAGTGAATACTGATGTATCCATTCCTTGTTCTCGCCACTTTCTGATGTAGTGTTGTTGGATTTTCAATGATGAAGCTCTACTGATACTTTAATAGTTTATTAACTCACAAACACAGGACTACTCATACACCGAAATTTACACTTTTTATACGGTTTACGTAAATAAGGAATCTTCCGTGTTGTTGACACTTTTAGAGAAAAGCAAAAAAAAAAGGGGGTCCAAGATGGCACTGAACACATTTGCCTTCGGCACATACAAAATCTTCACACTTAACTATCTGGAGGAGTTCACCAACCTCTTTCTAAAAGGTAAAATCACAGAATTTCCAAATCTCCACACTAGCTTCACTGGCGGAGCTTACTGACCTCTTTCTTCGAGAGACAATCACTAGTGTAGCACTCGCGCAGGCGCAGTTCCTTGGATTAGTCCTCGTTGCCATCTAGAGTTTTAGCATGTGTTTCGAGTTTGTACACTGCTTATGAAATCTAAGGCTCCTGAATAAGCCCATTTTCCTCACTATATGTCTCAACTTTTCCACCTCTTTGAGTTATTAATTATTTATGATCACTATTCGCAGGATTATTTTCGAAATTTTCATTCTTAGCAATTTTTTAAAATTGTATTATCTGTTTCTCGAAGATGAGAGTAAGAGTCATATTAACGTCGCACCATAGAGCAACACGAGGGCTATTGACAACTGATCTCACAATTTTGAACCTCGATTAATTGACGGGGAAGACATCCGCGCTAGCACCTCCCTCTCCTAACTATTTCACCACACCACATCATCGAGAGGACATTGGGTCTCGACAGATTTAACGGGCAACTGTTTCTCGACAGCAATTTTTATATTCGGTATATGTCTGTTGAATAAATCTCTCAATGTGTAATTATAATAACTGCTTTAGTAAAATCCGATTTGTTTTTCATGCAGCTCATTTTTAACTCTTAACTAATCAAGGTTGATTTTCAAATAAGCCGTTATATGCTTAATGGAGGCTGCGTCATTTACGTAAATTTTATCATCTGTGCTGAACAAATCACAAAAAAATTTACAAATATTCTAATATTTTAAACCACTTTATGGAATATTTTAATTCTTTGTATAATTTTAATGTTTTTTAATAAAATATGTATTGATTCTTTAGACAAGTGTGAAAATATATGAAGCATTAACGTACTGTGAATTTAATATTTTTTTTCTTGTCTCAGCTGTTTATTTTTACAGATATCACGCAATGTGTAAGACAATGCAATGTTTTTTCGTTATTTTAATATTTTGAGAATTCAAACTTTCTCTCTCTTTCTCTATGTATATATGAGAATTATTTTCCTCCAACCCTTATGATTAGATAATATATAAGTATTCCAGTAAAAAATTCTTTCATTAAAGAGACAGTATGAGAATTATAAGACTTTGTAGCTAATTGCGAAATATTATTTTATTGATAACACCTCCTCAGAAAAACCTTTACATCATTAGATGGGGAGCTTTATTATAATTTTCTATGTACATTTGTTGCTGAAGTTGGTTTTTAGATTCGTACTCTAAATTACTAAGATCTAAAATATTATAATTAATACTTTAGAATTTCAATATAACCAACAGAAATATGCTCACTTTTCGAATAAAATCTAAAACAAATTTGAAGCAACAATTGAAGATTTAAAACCTGTTTTTGTTTGACAAGAAAGAACAAAAAGAAACGAGTCTTACAGTAGTCGCATATGATGTGTAACATCTGACTTGTTATCATGGTAAATACGCAATAGTGACTTTAATCCTGAAAGAAATGAATCGGTTATGACTGGAAATAATTTTCTATCGAATAATTATATCTTTAATGAAAATTTTATTTAATTAACACAAGGAGTAATGCAATTTGTTACCAAAAATATTTATTATTTTTCCATTTGGGGAAGAGTGGAGACAATAGATTTATGAAAACTAAAGTATGACACATATACTTGTGATTTCAAAGTATTTAAAAATCGTTGAAAAACGGTGTCAATAAAATACCACTGTTAGTTGTCGAAACATTTCGATTAGCGTTCATTTCGACCTTGATTTCATCTTTCAGAAAAGCTATGAGCGGCTCAGCTTTTGGCAAACTGAAGTTAACGTTAAAATCACCACTCAAAATCATGGGAAGCGAGTGATAGTTTTTTTTAAAAAGAGCAGAACCACCTTCCGTAAAAGTACAAAATGCAGGAAATCTTTAATTTTTTTAACGGTTTGATTCGGAGAAATGTATGCGACCACCAAAATGACAAGACTTGCTGGTATGTGCGGTAGGCGGGCGTCTTAATTGCTACTACAGTTGGACCCCCAGACGAGGCTAGCGAAGAGACACCCCAAGGCGCTGAATTGGTCAAATCAAACAGCATGCGCTTCCCCCGACTTCCTGTTACGCATTTCCGTCCCTTTTCACGAAATCACTCCAACAAATATCCAGCAACCGAGAGTAAAGATGTTACACATCAAAAATAAATTTAAAAATGCTCCAATATTGAGCTTTTGAATTATAACACAATCATTTTACAATTGACTTTGATGACAAATGATTTTATCTTTGTAAACAAATAATATAATTATCAGTTTTTACCAAAAAAATATCGCGCATTTGTCTAAACAGAAACAAATACTTTTCGTTAAAAAATCAGGTCGAAGTAATTTAATACCTTATTGTTGTTATAAGAAAATAAAAACCTCCCTCGCCAATTAAGTATACAGTGGTATCCAAAATTGTGGGAACTTTTTAAAATTGTAATGTTTTTTAAGTTTGTATGCTTATAGAAAATGTTATGTTGTCCAAAATTCAAAGTCTCTTATAACATTTTAAAGAGGAATTAATACTTAAATCAAAACAAAAAACAAAATTTAAATATTTGCAGCACAAAAAAGTTATGCTGCAATAAATATCGATATACATTACATATACTCATGACAGCAGTGAGTTAACAGTGCTTAATGGGGTACCCTTTATTTTACATTACTGCTTCACATCGATGTTTCATTGAGCTGAAAATAGTTTTAAGCTCATTCTTCATTATTACATGATGCAAGGAAATAATTATATTCTCAATTAGTTCCTTTTTATTTAATGGGTACCTCATTCGGACAAGAGTTTTCAAACGGTGCCACTAGTTTTGGATAGGATTGTGGACAGAACTGTCTCCTGGCCAAGTCAACAATGATATTTAGTCAAAAAGCAATTACATCAAATAACAAAGAAGATTGGACACCTCGAAAGAAATGTGTGACGAGGAAGTGGTCTTTCCTATGTTAAAATTGCAAGACAGGGGGTGATTCAGTTGACTACATCTGGAGTCTGAAAGTTTTTTTAAGGTATCAGGAGACAAGTTTAATAAAAAAATAAAGCAAGAAAGGGCCAAAAAGGTGCACCTCATCTGTTGATGACAAAATAACAAATTATTATGTCTCTAAGATAAAAGAATTTCATCAACGTTCATCAGAAGTTAATGATGCTGGTGTTTCTGTCGGTTCAGAAACAATCGGGAGAGGATTAGCAGATGTTGAAATAAGAGGTAGTATTTCACGAAAATAGTCTTATCTCAATTTACAATAGCGCTAAAAAGAAAAGACTACAGAGGGCAAAGGAACACGTAATTGAACAAATGATTAGTGGTCACAAGTTATATGGAGGGATGAAACTAAGATATTTGGTTTCATCATATTTAGTTCCTTTGGTAGTGATGGCCAAAAATATGTAAGACGTAAAATTGTAGAAATGCTACATCCTGACTGCATCCAAGCAACTGTGAAGTACCCATATAGTTTTATGATTTGGTCATATATATCATCTGATGGTATCAGTCGCCTTCATATCATCGATGGGACACTGAATGTCAGGAAATACATTGCCATCTTTCTAGAACCCAAACTTCTACCTTCCATCAGGGATCTATTTACCAACAATGCTTCAATTATTTTACAGCAAGATTTTGCTCCTTTCTACACTGTAAAGTAATCGAAAGACTGGTATCGTTCTAAGATCATTGATTTGTTTTCCTGGCCAGGAAACAATCCTGACCTCAATTCTATCGAACATTTGTGGCACCGTTTGAAAACCCTTGTCCATATAAGGCATTCATGATATAAAATGGAACTAATTGAGGATATAATTGCTTCCTGGCATCATGTAATAACGAAAGAAGAGATTAAAACTACTTTTAGTGCAATGAAACATCGATATGAAGCTGTAATAAAAAATAAAGGATACCCCCATTTAGCACCGATAATTCACTGCTATCATCAGTATGTAATGTATATCTATAGTTATTGCAGCATAACTTTTTTCGTTCTGCAAATATTTGAATTTTGTTTTTTGTAATGAATTTAGTATGAAATCCCTTTTAAAATGATATAAAATACTTTGCGTTTTGTGCATTGTAACATTTTCTATAAGCATACAAACTTAAAAAAACATAACAATCTTGGAATGCGTCCACAATTTTTGACACCACTGTATAATAAAAGCTAATTTTTTAACACTAATTTTAAGAAATGCAGGCCATATAATGAACCAAAATAAAGAAACTGTTAAGTACATCGGGGCTCGATCATACTATACTATCATATACTATCATATACTATCATATACTATCAGTCTCAAAGATCAAGACAGTTCTTCAAGAGCAATATAAATTATTTTATCAAAAAGCAATATTCACAGAATAAATCTCAGAAAGTCTTCATACCTTCTACGGCGTTCAGACACAACTATCAGTGTCTAAAATACTAGTACAACTATTATTCACAAGCACTCGCTCATCCTGCTCAACAGTCGAAATAATATCCAATCACTTGTAGACTCTTCAATGGTCAAAACAAGACTATATGCTAGTAAAAACAATTCTAATCCAGTTTCGGTGAGTGACTCCCTATTTATAGGCCTCACGGATCTTTCGAGAAAGGTCCACTTACGTCATAGATCGTAGTATTAGTCGATTTCTTCAATAATTTTCAGAAGAATCCATTAGTAGCAAACTCGCCAAAAATGGTCACCAACATGGTCGTTAAAAATAATGCCAACTTGGCTCGATCGCCAAGCTTTCGCCAAGTTCCCATTGAATCGTCATTGTAATGTAAGGAATGGGGTTGCTTGCTAATATTACAATTTCAGCTTACAACAGAGAGTAATATAAACGTATTACACATTCAGATATAAATTATTTACACTTTTTTAATCATTCATTACACAAAATTCGTAACACTATAAAATACTGAAAGCTCTCCAGAATTTATTTAATACGATGGAATCATATCCTTATACTTTTGTGTTACAAACTTTCAATATTTGACCATTACATGAAGTAGTTAATACATTAAATTATATATATCTGAATATTAATTTTTAAATTTGAGCAAAGCAAGGTGCACACATGTTTTCATATAACTTCTCTGAATTTCCTACTTTAAGCAAAAAAATAAGTTTTTATTTTTATTAGGATAGGTGAATGAATAAGTGTGCTTGCTAGAATACAAATTATTGAATTATTAGCTAATTCTTTTGAATTCACAAAACGAAAGAAAAAGAGAACATGAACCATATTTCAAATAAATTAATAGTGATGAAAGAATTTCACGACTTGTATTTCCTTTCGTAGTCATAACTTTATTTATTACACTGCTATACTTGATAAAAAAAATTTTATTCGACGAATTCTTAAATTAAATTTCCATTTAAATGTAACTTTAAATATATTACGAGTCTTATTTCATAAAAAATAATTATTAAAGAATGGAAAAAATCAAAATAATTATTGAAACATGAGAAAGAAGAAAAAATCAACAACAAAAAACATTAAAGATACACAGGGGAAAATGTTTTAAAAATGAAATTCGTTCGCTAATTCTTTTCCCAAAGAATAATTTTGGAAGAAACCTACACAATATCTATTTATATTCCTTGCATATATTCGTTCATTTATCAAATCAGAGGAAAAGCAATTCTCTCTGTGAAACTTTACATTATAGATTTTTAAGGATGATAAACAAATTTTCAAATGAAGAAAAATACTGACCGATTTGAGTTTTCATTTCGGTGGCTCAGAGTTCGAAATACGGTGCAAAATCATCAATTCGAAATGGAAAAAAACTTTTTAATTAAGTCTAGCACGCGTGTAGCAAACAGGAATAGATATTTACACGTAAGAATATTCAATAAAATATTTGCAATCTAAAATCTAAATTAGATGTTCCCAGATTTTTTCTCTCATAGACTCCTAGCCATGTTTTTCGGTTTTAGGTAGACCCCTGCTTACCTAATGTGGAGTTTTTGCAAATTTATCAACCTAAATGTCGTTTTGACAACTGTATAGAGCTACTCAATTAAAAGCTTTAAATTTCTAACTGTAGTGGAGTATAGTGTTTATAAAATTTAAGAAACGCATGTTAATTTAAATAAAATTTAAGTAAGTAACGGTAAAACATTTACGTAGAACCTTAGAGAAATCTCTATCATCCACTCATCATAATAAGTAGAAAAAAAACAAGAATAATTTGCTGAAGTGTTACATAATAATATATAGCGGAATATATATAAAGCAGTCCACAATGAGTGCAGCGCAACAACGCTGGTGGAGGGATGAGGGGGAGACCACTCATCCAGTTGATTTAGTTAATGACGTCACATCTCTGACAACCACACCCGTCTTTCAACCGGCTGCCGCATCTCGACTGAACGAGGGGAGAAAAGGGAGGAATTTCTTTAATATCAAAGATTAAAGAGAATATTATTTTTAAGTCCGTTACTCATTACCTCTTAAATATCTGCGTGCGGTTATTGAAAGGAGATTTTAAATAACCACTTGGAAAAAAGTAAGAAAATGTGGAGAAGTTTAAAATAGGATCAAATTGTCACACTAACCGCATGCAAAAGCTTGCATGGAGGAAGGGGGGGGTAATAATTAGAGTGAATGAAGCCTTGCAAAAGAAAACAACAAGTGATAAATAATTTAATTTGTATCAAGACATTCTCATTCTTTTCAGAGCTGGGAAGTGTTGATATGAGTGGTTGAGTGGTTAAGAACTACTCTAGGTCTCTTAGAAGAGCTAGGGATAGAATTATCATAAGCCGGGATTTCTCTGATGGATTCATTTGGAATCTGTGGTAACCGGTTGAAAAAATTTTCTGATTGTTTTTTAAGGAAATCAAGAAGCGGCGGAACGTTAAGATCTTTATTAAAATTTAATTAATGCATAAAATAACTGGTTAACATACAAATTCTAATAATGGAAGGGATGGATCCGGTTCTTCAATAACAAAATTTCAATATTTGGCATCCAATCTTGTTAAGTTTAACCCTAAATCTCCTCGGTTAGTAGTGCACATTCGTTTACTTTCTTTTTTATTTTGGAGATTAGAAACCACGTTGAAATTCATTCCAACTATGAAAAGCAATTCTCACAATACTCCATACTTCGGGATAAATGACAGGTATGTCTTTTTAAAGCCAAAACTGCTGACATCCGTTTCTAAATTTTACTTTACCATCTCCGTTGGTGCCTATTCCGATCAATTCTTTGTAATACGGCATTTGGGTTTTTTTCAATGTGACCATAAGAATTCATTGCCTACAGTGGTATTACCACAATTCAAAGTCAAAGAATTCTCAAACCTAGTCTCAAAATCTGAATAAAGGGTATTTAAATGTTGAACGTAGATTAAATCGTCATTTTCCTGGCAGATTGTATGTGATCAATAGAGAAACTTTGAAAATTCGCGTCGCCCAATATTATACTTCATTAGCTAAATTCTTGCAAGAAACGCTGAAATGATTGTTCTTGTTTTGATAAAATTTAAGCTGTCACCTTGTAACTGAAAATTAACCTCATTAAATTTAGTAAATAAATCCGTTAAATCGGTAAAATATGGTTTACATTTGATTAAATTTTCTTTTAGAATTAAAGTCATGATCTGGTTTAATGAAAGCCAATATCGTAGACTCTCATTTACACATCATGGACCCCAGATTATTTTTTCCCTTACTCGAATCCCTTGAAGTCATCATAGACCTTGGGATCGATATAGATCACTTTGGGAATCACTGATCTAAATCAATTAGTAAAAACAACATCTTTTTCTATTGCGTGTCAAAAACACATATCAATTTGAATTCTGATAGTAAACTGCAGAATTCTCACAGAAACGATGTCTACTTTTGCAACAAAACTTAATACCAAACGATTAAATATAAGAAAATAAAATAAACAGTAAGAACGAGTTATATAAATTGATAAATTAATAAATCAAAACAGACGATAATAATATGAAAGAGTATAATTTCCAGCGTTAACAGATATATTAAAAACAATTTCATATTTACATATTACATATTTTGAGCAACCTCCTCGAATCCAGGTGGCGGGTAAAGTTATAGTTAAATGTCAAATAGTGCTAGAGAGTTATCGTTTTTTTATTTACTTTTTCAACAATATAAGTCATCTTTGTTTGCATCTTTTTTTCTCTTATTGTTATAGATGCGATACTGATTTGAATATTCATATAAAGATATTACTTAATTTTTCCAAATCTTTCCTTTTAATTTAATGAAGCCATAAATTTAATGAGAAAAATATTTACTTATTCTATTAAATATCAGGAGTAATTCATTATTTTAGTTTTCTATATTTAATTGAATTAATCGTATAGTGTTTTTGAGCTTCTTTTGCAAAATATTTTATATTCTATGAAGCTAATTATTTGTTCTCGTTTTCTTTGTTGATAATAATAATATAAGCTATTATTTTTGAAATGAAATCAAAGTAAATAACGTATAAATGTCAACATAACTCTTAAACATTTATTTATATGTAATTAAAGAATTTGTTTTTTGTAGAAATGTCTTAGATCAATATATAAATATAAAATTATTAATTTTATTATAGCTTTTACTTTCAAAGAAAATATTACATTTCCGAGAAATTGTATCATAAAACACAGTATATTGAAAACTGTGTTCTATATTTTACTCATGTTAGAATAAAAATATTTAATGTATCGTTTCATGTACAACAAGACAGTACGCACAGAATAATTATAATTTCAATAGTTAAAATAATCGACTGCATTTGTTGTTCTATAATTTATTTTGAGTATTTGTGAAACTTCTGAAAAATCTAAATAAAGTTTATAACACAACCGTTTTCGTTATTTAAGAAAAATTATATTAAATTCCCTTTAAAATTGTTCTCTGTTCATCCCGCCGTCATTTTAATTGACTGTTCAGGTCAAGAAGTATTTCAAATTCCAACAATCTGGATATGTTCACCATTGATCTTTAAAGGCTTTTAAACATTTTATTTCGCTTAGCTACACCCGTATTGTTCTAGCAGCATTGTATAAAATGTATATGGTCTTTTAATGTACAGCCATTTTTTTATAATGGACTTTTGCTTCTAAAAAATTCTTTGCCATGGTGAGAGAAAACGTTAACTCAAAGTGTTAACCATGGAAGAACGTGAAATTAGTCGATGGGACTAAAAAAATAAAAAGGGTACGAAGAGCGGATTAGAATATACATGAAATGACAGAAGGAATAAACTGCACCTCGGCATCACCTACACATATCACTTACTTCGGAGTATTACACTTTAGATGTTGAATTTGTTTGAAGCTGAAGAAATCAACTCATATAATATATATGCATAGAAAAAAGTATTATTCAGTAAGTTAATGTTTTATTCAGTATATATATGTAGCTACGATGTGAAAAAATAGGATAAGATCTTGGTCTTCATCTGGCACTTTCTAAGCTATTATCTGGCTTGGCATTGATTTGTGGATTTGACCACTGTTTTCTTGCAAGATTTATTTTTTGTCGCATTCTGTTCTATTGGCAAATTAGATTATAAACATTCTAGGACAATGATCAATGATTTCGATGATGTAAATCAGTGATGTCGATTTATTAGACTTTAATAATATTTTACTGTAGGAAAAGATAAGAGGGAGATTTAGTGGTAGTATTTGACAAATGAGTAGACACAGGTAATTAACACATGCGTTTGTGCACTACTGCACTTAAATGTAATTTCAGGATGCAATGAATCAAAAATTAATTTACGGATTAAAAAGAAAGAAAGTAACAATAAAAGTAAAAGGGGCAATGTACCATTGTATAATAAGGATATTGCGTATTAAAAAAAGGGATCCGATTATCAAATAAACTCCAGACAATACTTCTCAATTGTTGGGTTGAAAGGTGGACTTTAGATTAGTATATCATTACTGAGCTGGAAGTCTTTCAACGCCTCTTCTGTGGCAATTAGTTCTCATTTAGAAGTGAGATTCATTGCTAAAATCAATTGTATACTCTATCCGATGACAGTCCATTACGAACGAGCAGGCACCACAGCAAACTAACTTATCAATGAATATTGAAATATATTCTCAGGTGAGAGTTAGTGCAATAATGGGCACCGTGAACACAAACCCGTACTCTAAATTACATATCCTTGGGGGTAACTAATATCTCAGTAATATATTAGATATTTAATCATGAATATGAGGAATCAGGGAACGTGAGACACTGTGGGCATTACTATGTTCTCCTGTTCTGTTGTTGCAGGTCGACCTCTGCCTCCTTGACTTTGTTCTGTGTCATTCAACCGTTTTAGCAAAAACCGTTGAAGGGTCACTTCATCTCAATTTTAATATCAAGACATCTTAAATATGAAGAATATTTTTTTAGCTCAATTGAATGTCTGCTCATAAACGTGAACACATGCTTTTAGTATGCTCGAATTCGTACACAAGACATTGGTGCATTGAAAAAAAGTATGCATGATTCGAATTTCAGTTATGTCCTATATAGAACTAAAATTTCTTTTTTAAACATTATACAGATGATTCTTTGCGATACATTTGAGCTCTGATTATTCATTAATTATTTTTTTGTCAATTTTGCCTCAGTCAATAAAGAAATTAAAAACATTCATATACGAAATTTCATTACTATTAGTTAACTTTTTAAATATGTTCATGCTTCATTTTAGAGTGTTTAATATATGTCAATGAAAAATTGGCGTTTTTCAACTTTTTAAGTAGTGAGAGAAGATATTTTTTTTTATATCTTCAAAATGACACCGCTTTTTCTTTCTTTAATCATTTTTGGGATCTCAGGAGAAACACAGGAATTCGCCTTCCGAGTCATACAATTACCAAGATGTTTTATCGAATGTATGCGCAGTATTAGAATTTAAATGTAGTAAATATATGTATTCGTAAGATGAATATAGTATTTCAATATTCGTTCTCTTCTATATATTCATTATGGCAGTATACTGTTTAGTTGTTCTACATTCGTGCAATTTTTTGTGGTAAGCAGTTTTAAATAAGATAATTAACATTTCATAAAAGTTTCAGACTATTCGATGAATATTATATCATGGTATTCATGGAATGAAAACTTCAAAATCATATTTCTCCATGTTGAATTCTTGTACATATACTGATATTCAAAACCCTAAGGCTTTTTTAATGATTGAAGTATGGGTTTGAAATTTTGTATACATGTTCTGAAATGTATGTTTTGTAAAACTGTGCATCGAATTAGCTCTAATATGTTTAGTACTTTTTATAAAAAATTTCAAAATCAAAATTAATGTTTTTTTGAGAATTTTTGGAAGCTTAACTATAAAAAGACTAATAAAAAAATTAAAGAGCAGCAGCTGAAAAAACCCATGGACAGTCTTATGTAATATATTATAAGGTACTTGGAAAAAAATTTTGAAAGAAAAGAGACATATTTAAAAAAGCCTTAGAAATTTAAAAATGTTTAAAAAAGTTCAAAAATTTAAATTTTGCAAACATTTTGCAACAAATCAAAATTTTTTGTATGGAATTATTATTAAATATTAACCTTTATAAAATACAATGAAAACCAAATATCAAATATTAAAAATAAAAAAAAAATTGTGAAGATGGTACCATATCGCCTTAAACCTGCAATCTTGGTTCTTAAGTCCAAGAGTCTGCTATTGTACTACTGTGGCTAACTTTTCTTAATCTCTTGAATATTTATACTAAGGATTGTAACTATTGTATATATTTATGGATTACATATATATATATATATATATATATAACTATATATATAGCTGTAAAAAGCAGCAAAAAAGAGCCAATGCTTAGAATGATTTCAAATTTCAAATGAATATACTTGGAGAAGGGAAGTGTGGCATAAAAGAAATGTTCCAAAGTGTATCAATGGATGGCCCTGTAGGCTGTATAACGAAAGTTCTACAAGTGACATTTTGAATCGAACTACGATGGCTTTTGAATGAGTTGCACATTAAACCAATTGGACTGTTCAATGTGCATGATTGTCGCGATTTTGTATCGGAAAAAATGACTTTTAAGTTGTTTAACAGTTGTGTCAGTGTTAGAAAAAAGACCACCCACCACGATAAGTCAGTACCGCACTAGATGAGAAAAATCAGTTTTTAATTTCTCTCCTCTGATAAACCGCACATACAGCAACGATGAACATGCCTGTTAATTATCACTAGACTTAGTCAAGACATGTTCAATATGCTGTTTTCAGCCTTTTCCGCCACAAGTTGAAATTGACAAACAACAGAGCGGAAAGTCTCAGGGACCACATTGTGACCCCTACAAGTCAGCTAAATTTGCAATCGGGCCATTGAGCACAGCACGGAAGATCCTTCTATCATTTCCGAAATGTCTCTTGAGCAATTGCATTCCTGGCTTTGTGATATGCAGAGGAGCGCCATCTTTGATCTTACAGCGTCATTTATTGATATACTTAGTAATTTTTTTGCCTTAGCGGTTATTTTTCCTTCAAATATATTCATTTCAAATTTAAAGTCTTTCTGTTCAGTGAATCTTTTTCTACAGGATTTTGAAAGCTGGACTTTAATTATAATCACCCTCTATACACATTTTTACAACACGCAACTTGAGGCTTCAATAACCCTTTTTATTCAAAACTCAATTACTCAATTTTGAAATTCTAACGACAGGATTTGATTAATTTGAGACAAGTAATTTACTTTATGTTGTATGATGCCATGATTTTAATAGTTGTATTTAATTTTCATGCTTAAGCACTTTATTGTGTTTTTCATGTTTATGTTATAAACTTCGTTCTCATCACAGCATTTTGAGCTTCTAAGTACATCGAAGTCTTTTAACTGGTAAGAATACTTGAATTTTAATTTAGAAAATATTTGTTTATGATCAATCCCTTATTAGATTAATTACGAAACACAAGTTTAAAAATAAAAATAATCAAATTTTTCCTTTATTTTTCCCTTTTTATGTTCTTCATTTCAAACAGTAAAATTAGGATTTTTTAAATAAATTTTGAATCAAATACAGATTATGGAAATTACCAAAATACAAATGAAAAATATTTCATTTCAGCTCTTCCAAGCAATGTAATTAAATTTTCACTAAGCCTTCTTCATGTGATAGTTAGTTTAATGATGCGTTTCGCTTATTACTGCTTATTTGATTATCGTATTACTCTTATATGAATGATCATCTGTTTAGTTGTCAACGACAACGTAGTTTTAGAAGCACGCCATTCCTTTTCACAGTAATAAACCTTTCGCGCGTATTACAACTGTAATTTATTGTCAACTGTATGTAAAAGAGAAGCACTATTTCAAAAGTTATGTTACTAGCGATCTGTTCTAGAATTTTATACTACTACTAAGTTTGGAATGCTGATTGCATTAATTTGCTAATTATTATAATCTCAGACATTTAATTTTCTTAAGAATCTCAGTTATCATAAGTTCCGTCTTATCTTTTAAGCTCAATTTCTCACAATTTAATTAATGGAATTTTTATAATTTAGAATTCCTTATCTCTTACAATTTTTATGCTTTGCACATTTTGCTATTATCGAATAGATTTGTTACTAATTTATAGAGCGGCTTGGTTTCCTACTGTATTAAGGAAACGAATATTGCTTTTTTGGAAATAAAATTATTTTACTTTAGTCCTCTTAAATTATTATTTTTTTAAAAAAGAATTTTGATATGTGAATAAACCTTATGGTTATTTAACGCAATCACATACATAGAAAATGTAAATTTTAAATTTCATTATTTTTAATTCATTTTTATTTTAAAAATTGAAAAAAAAATCTATCAGTGGTTTGGATAAGAACAAAGCTTGAATGAGATGAATTATTTGAGTCCAAATCTAAGAAAACTACATTTAATTGAAAATAATTACGAAAAAATATACCCTTACCACTGTTAAACAACATTGTTTCTATACTCAAATATCAATCAAATTCTGATGGGTACAAAAGTATATGAGTGTCGAAATAATTGGCAGATTTTTTTTGTTTTGGACTTTTTTATCAGTACTGAAACATTTATTAGGAAAATAACGGAGAATAGTTTTTTGTCCTTTGAAGAAAAACAAGCATTTATTTTTATGAACCCTTTCACTTAAGTGCATTTAGATTCTAAAAGATTTTTTTTTCACGTAATATACCTTTTTTATTTTTTAAGTTCTTAAAGTTATGCACACATGTAATTATACAAACTTTTCAAAGTGAAAGATAAGACTCGCTTATGTAAACTACTGACCATTAAAATTGCAGCACCATGAAGGACAGGAAATACAAAAAAGGTATTAATTGCTCGTAAACAGTATGATATGAAGACAAAATGATTAAATTTGCAAGCAGTTTGAACATATACAGGGGTGTGAAATTAGTAGAAACAGCTGCCCCTCCTGCCAGCTAAAACGGCCTTCAACCATTTGAGCAGGAAGTAGAATTGGGCTGGATGAAAAAAATGGGCAACTTATTCCATTACATTATTCCACACTTCATCAACTGTATTGGCTGGAGAGATGTGGTGGGACAATCTCTCAGCAACCCATGATCCGAAGTTTTCAGTGGGTGACAGACCGAACCCAAGCAGACCAGGGCAACAATCAAATACCCTGTGTATCGAAGAAGGTCAGAAAACGAGGTGCAACATGTGGTTTTTCCTTATCTTGTTGAAAGATGACGTTTGGCAGGCCTCAAACATAGGGCACAGCCATTGGAAGTAAGATTTCAGAAATGTACTGATCTGCATTCAAATTAACAACTATCCGAGATGGAGTTGTCCGTGCCGTTTACTCAATGGTCACCCAAATCATCACACCACGTGTAATACCCCTTCGCCGATATCGTATGCAAACAGGCAATCAGCGATCTCCTCAGAGGCCAAAGACACGTATACGACCATGAGAATACTACACGCGAAACCGGAACTCGTCTAAAAAGACGACATTGTTCCATTCCTGTATCCAGTTTTGTCGTTCGGGGCACCAGACTCGCCGTCTCTGTCTATGGTGGATTCTCAAGGGAAGCCGAAGTAATGGTTGCCATGCTGACAGTTCACGCTACTTGGAACGTCGTCTCAAGACGTGACAGAGAAGTCGTGTAAGAGCGGATTCTGAGCGTGGTGAAAACAGGCCTGTTTCCTGAATAACGGTCCGTAATGTGGTTGTACGGTTTTGCAAGGCTGACCTCACAATATGTCTGTTCTGTCGGACGTTAGTCATGAAAGGACGTGGAGATCTTTCATGTCGTTCAGTATGACCCTCAACCACCTATTGATTCCATAATTGCATGAGAGTAATTGGATTTCAGCCATTGCGAAGGGCGATATCAGGGAATTACAATCTACACTTTTGATAGGTAGCAATACTGTCTCTATCGTAATCCGACACTTGCTGGTAAGCATTTCTTCTTATTATTCAAGACGTAACACGATATTCTGAGCAAACTTTGACCTTATAAAACTCTTTCCGAAGGAGAAATACACTACACACCTTTTCTTTTATGCAGTGCTTCAGATGTCGTTTCTCCATCCTCCTTCGTCGAAACTCGCTGAAATACTAATTATTTGCCCATCCGAACTCTTCTTCCTTTTATGTAATTTTGATGTTCGTCAGATCCTTCCTTCATAGTGTTGCAATTTTAATGTCCAGCATTGTATAAAACAAAACCTGTAAATTATTATTTAAAGCATTTGTGTAAATTAAAACGTATTTGATGTGGGAAAAGAGCATGTTCTTTACAATACTCTTGTTTGAAGTCAGTTCAGAAGATGTTAGTTATGGAAATATGAACAACAGAATTAGAGGGAGCAGATACCCGCGTAAATTTTTCCTGTTGCTAAGAGATATTGATATTTAAAATTTTGTATTTTATTTTATATTAAATATTTTTACTCAATTTCACTTAGGTTTCAGTGAATAAAAATAGCTTGTGGTTTTCTTTAAATGAATAAAATGGATTAATACATACCATTTTTTAGTTTATTAATTCTCTCCATATCTGTCTCTTTCAATTACAAATTCAAGTTACTAATCCTGTTTTCTAAATCAGTTTTAAGTTTTTTTTATAACCTGATTCAGATTCAGTTTTATTAAAATAGAACCACCTATTAAATAAAACAATTTTCATTAAACTTTTTCACAGAAAAAGCAAAATTTTCAATAAATAATTAATTTTTGCAATTCGAATAAAAATTCTCAGCTTAAGCTTATTACAAAACAAATTGTCTTTGATATTCTCCTAAGCTTTTATATCTTGTTAGTAAAGCCGAAATTTCATTGTGAGATAAGTTATTTATTTCTTAGAAATATCAGTTCTGAATTCGTAATTATTCACCGAAGTACATCAAAGCCTTCGGGTATGTACTATTGAATCTTCAATAAGAATATTAATTGTTCTGTGAATGAGTATGTATGGATAGAAGTTCTATTACTTTGACTGACATGCTACTCTGATTATAAAGAATGTGAACATTTCAAACATTAATTCACTCTTATCTTGGAGGATGAATGCAGCAATTCATTTCTTTGTCATCTATTAAACTCCTTTGTTCTAACAATTCACCTCATTTTGAATGGCAATGTCACGAAATAAGGAAGACAGATATAATTAACAATTGCTACCTCAGCGTATTCATCCTAAAATTAATATAAATGAATGGCATAGACATGGTCGGTATTTTATTATCATCGAACAATCATTGGAACATAATTTATGGAAAGCAATTTTCCTTCGCTGATTTCATCTGAAGCGTATTTCTGTTCATGGAAGAAAATCCCTGCTTTGCAATACATTTAATTTAGATTGCATTGGGAAGTTAACGCTTTTCTGAATTTGTCTGGTTTGTTTTGAATTCATTCCGTTTTAATTATTCTTTGATTTATCTAGCTTTGTTGTAGAATCATGTTTCTTCGAATTGTTTCATTTTAAATGCTTGATACATCTAAAAAAGAACTCAATGTCATGTAATCCAAAAATAGTGAAAATTGTTTCGATATTATAGGATGAAAATAGTTTTAAATTTCTGTTCAAAGTGTTGGAGAAAATAATTTAAAAAGTAATTTAGAAATAAAAGTGCATAAAAAAGTATTGCGAAATGAACATGAACAATATATAATGTTTAATGTAATTGAAATATTTAATATATGGAGGGAATTTAGAAGTTTTTAAAATTAAAGGTGAAGCCAAGTTAAGTATTTTAGTTGTCTAAAAATGCTTGCATACAATATTTAAATGCGCTGACTTCTAAAAATTAAACAAGTAGCTTAAATTTCAATTTTCAAAAACGCATTTAAATTTGAGTGGCTTAAACTCGGTATAAATGTGTAGGGCGGTATGCAAATAACATATGTTACATCCAATTAAAAATGGTGGTCTAGAATATGTATATTATGTAGCAGTTGAAGATGCCGGCTATCAAAAGGATTTTTTTCTTTGAATAATGGTACGAAACGCTTATTTTTTCCGTAGAATGGTTTTGGAAGATATTTATGTTTCGATGTTTAAAAAAAGACGAATGGTAAATAAGGAATGTTGGGGTGCTAACAAATGCATTGAAGAAACCAAGGATGTCAGTCTTTCCTTCACAGTTGATCATTTGGTAATGTCTCGATTGTGGAATCAATGTCAATTAGTTACTTGGAACCTAGTGCGCAGTTGTCCAAGAGTTATCACCCCTTAGATTATCGACATATTGAAATGATAACTTCTTTAGGTGCGTTTGGCTGAAGAGTGAATTTAAATGAAGAATTAGGTTCGCTTGTGCTCACTTGTGGTTAAATGAAGCATCTTCATCAAAGGCTGTGAAGGATGGTCTGTCACATCCATTAGTGTACGAGAGTTAAAAGGAAGATTAACCACAGTCAAAGTAAACACAATTTATTTACAAGTCTCAACAACCTAATAAACCTGAGCAGCCCAAGATTAGAAAATGGACCTTAAACTAATTCTCTTAAACTTTGCTCCCTTAATTATGTAGCAAAAGCGAGGAAGAGGATATAAGTATTATTTAATTATAAATTTAATCAATTACTTTAGGAATGTCTTAGCTATACACATTCCAGGTAATCTAAGATACGCCTAAATTGATCTACTTCAAGCCGACGCTAATCCAATTTAAATATCTAATTGACAAATCGTCAATCTTTAATATTGAGCAAATAATCTACGGAACACTCTCGCCTAGCTTTCTTATTACTTTACGTTAATCACTCACTGCTATCATTTAGCTTCTAATCTATCTCTTTCTCGAACCTGAAAGTTAATGTTTAAATATAGGCCTTGATTTGCATACGTCCCTCTTTATCTTCGGGAGAAAGTTGTCAATATAGAATAATATTTAAAGAAAGAGTTTTCTCTAGAGGATTAGTAGGAGGTACGCGAGTAGACCCGTTACAACTCTTCTCGGTTTGTTTCGGCTCTAGTCAGAAATAGTGCTTGTGTCACTCAGTTTTGAATTGAAAACTTTTAAAGTGCTAATTTTTTTCCTTCTTATTTGTATAGTAGTCAAACAGAATCGGCGAGCAACCTTCACAACTTCCATGGTGCAGCTACACTTGATAAGACAATATCGGTAAGTACTAGGCCCCGAAGGCTTCACAAGAAAAAAGCTGAATGCTTCAGTTCTCCAGGTTTGGGATCCTCTAACTATTCAATCTAGAGAAACAAGATTTAACTGGTGCTGTGGAGATATCAGTTGGATTATCTCAGGATGTGATGTTTTGTTCAAGACGTTTCCAGATTTTTCCTGGAATCAGATGATAAGCATGCAAAAATATTGAGAGAACAAGGCATACTCTATATGGCGAGAAACATGATTAAATAGCAAGCAGTGTCGCAGTTTGGGCTGAAATTTCAATGTGGTATCTCATCTTTAAAGAAGTTTCTGTGATGGTTTTGCCGTATTTAGAGGAAGTCCTATACCTTCTGTGAGAATCTACGCTGCAATATTTAGTTCTGATTTCCTATTTAGGAACGATACTAATCGAGTCAAATATTGTTGACGAATACCTGGAGAGTGAAAGACCAAAGTATTCTGAAATTAATCCCATAGAAAGCCTTATGGAACATCGAGTTTTTCCTCGAGCGTGTTCTCTCTCTGCACATTTACCTCTTCCAAGTCTTGGAGATCTTAATGAAGTTTCGGTATTGGGAAGTTTCGAGCATTCGCCTACCTTATTAACGCAAGTGTTTTTTAGTTTTAGTTAAACGCAGTACCATTTTAATCCAAATGTAATATCATTTAAATTGTGAAAATTAAATATTTTTTCAGTTTTGCACATATAATTCTTGGTTCTTTAATGCATACATTTACTATCTTAATGTGCAATTGTGTGTTAATCAAAGCTTTATTTTCTATTTTTGTTGATTTTACTATTACGTCCGTAACTTTTGGAAAAGCTAGAGAAAATTCCTAATATTCCTAATACTTTTTTTAATACAGTTTGTCTTATAAGTTGGTTTAATCAGTTTGAATAAAAAATAGGTCTTAATTTTCACACTGCATTGTGATAATAGGGAATCAGAACGTTTTTTCTTGAATTTAATTTTTGTCTGTTCATAATCTTACGTTACAAACGCGAGTATTGTCCTTCTGTGTGTGTTATTACAAATTTCACGGTTTTAAATTTATGTTTACATTTTGCATTGCTAGATCATATTTGCGTTATATTGTTTGAATTACATTCTTGTATCTTGTCTGTATTATATATTTTTGTTATACATTATGTAAATATAGTGACCAAATGACTTGTCACCTACCTCTCACTTTTTTTTCTTTTCTTCCTTAAATTGCATCTATAGAAAATATTCATTGATATCTTAAAAAACTTGCTATAGTAATCAACACTATTGTTTAAAGTTAAAATTGTTTTAGTTTTATAAAACTAATTATTTTTGTTTTATGATGCCATAAGAGCAAAAGCTATTAGTGAGTATAAAAGGGGCACATTGCTTCTATGTGACAAATTGGCGTAAAAGTATCTGAAACCTCAAACTAACTTAGAATTTAAAACAGAAGCGTAATAAAAATATATAAAGCATACTTAACTAAAGGTAGCACAAAAGATTCATCAACTAGGTGGCATAGATCCAAGAAAGTGACAAAAAGTGATGAAAGGAAATTGAAGTAGATTGTGACGAAAAATAGGGAAAACAGACGATTGGGAACTCTATAAATTACAAAGGAGTTCAATTTAAACTCGGTAACAAAGATCTCTCACAGAACAATACGAAAAGAACTTAAATTTCTTGGGCTTGAAAGTTGACGACCAACACTCTGAAACCACATTTGTCAGCTTTAAATCGAAAAAATCGTGCTATGTTTGGGCTAAAGAATACAAACCTGGGACTTCGAAATATAGAAAAATGTTGCATGGACCGATGAGAGTCCCTTTCACATTTTTTAAAAGTGATGGTAGACAAAGAATTTGTCGGGAAGAATATGAAGCTCCTTATCCTGATTGCATGCAAACAGTCGTGCAAGCTGGAAGTAAAGGATTAATGATCTGGGGAGCATTTGATTGGAATGGGATTGGTCCCTTTATCACTATAAAGAGTAACAAAACTAAAAATGAATACTTATCTCATCTAAAAAATGTTGTTAAATCATTAATGGAAGTCTGGTTTCCAGATGATGACGGAATATACAAGTATCGGTTGACAATACGACTCCCTATCGCGCCCAAACTGTGCAGACTTGGTATTATCATAACCATGATGTATTCCATTATTTAAAAAGGCTATCGAAAAGTCTGGATATTAGTGTAATCGAATATCTGGGGAACGAAACGGAAATGCATTTAAGAGAGTCCAATAACCTTCCAACAAATGTTAAAGCACTAGAAATTTCACTTCATAAAAGCATGGTTTGAAATTATTGTCGAGACATGTCAGAAGATTATTACATCAGTACCACGACAAGTTGGTGCTCTATATAAAGCAAAAAAAAAAAAAAAAAAAAAAAAAACGGAAGTATCAAATATTAGATGAGGTGATAGTCATTTGGCTAGTATGTTCATGTGTGTTATATGTATTATGTATGTTAGTATTTCGTATTTTCTTATTTTATGTTTAGGTATATTGTATATTATACGATTTCTTATTTGCGTCTCTTTCTGAGTTCTATAGTTATCTTGGTAAATTTTTTTCAAATAAGGCAGAGAAAGTTAATTAATATCGATAATGCACATTTTTAACGAAACATCATAAATCTCATAAACTACTTTAAATGTTTACAAATGAAACAAAATTAGTGAAGAAATGTTGTTTTAAGTAATTAAATTTTAATACTGCAGTTATCATTTTTTACAACAATTTCATCATAATTCATAAGTGTAAATTATTACTCAGTTCTTTTTGAAATATGACAAATTCATGTAAGATGAATCCACGAAAGAAATCTAAGGCACAAAGTTAAAATGTTTTTAAACACCATTTAAATTTACTTAAAAATAACTTAAAGAATTAAAAAATTTATTCAAAAGCTATCTTTCGAATAATGTATTTACGAAATGCCTCTTTTTTGGTAATGCTGAAAAGAAAAAGTGTTTTAATATTTTTATAGTTAAAATGTTTGAAAATTTGTTTAAAACGTAATACCCTACAGCTTTTCAAACGTTTTTTTCATACAATATTGAACAGGTAAAATGAAAATATGACTTCTGCTATTCATAAATGGTATACATTTGAAACATATAATATTAATATTTATTATATTGTAATAAATACCAAGTCACAGACTGTGGAGCATAGTTACATTGTTTTAAATATTTCATATTAGTTAATTGTTAGCTGTTTAGTACAAATATTTCTATGTAACTGTTCCTCCAGCTACATATCGGTACATTTTATTAATGTTTTTGCTTTTATTAGAAGTCATGAAGGTATTTTAGCATTTTTTATACCTTATTGAAAGTACAATGAAATCCAAAAGTTCGTTTTAAATTTAACTTTAACGAGAGAAGTGAAGGAAATGTATGAATGTATTACTTATCACGGAGGAGAAAGTAAGTTTTTTATTTTAATATTTCTATAACTTTGTCTTACTGTTCGAATGAGCTGCTAGATTAGATAGTCTTGTTTAAACCCCTTAAGTGGTCAATGATTTTGTCCAAAATGTTTAAAACAAAATAATATTTTTTCATTGCATATAACTAAGCAGAATACTTAACAGAATGTAAAAATGGATTAATTTTATTTTAACTTTCCATTTTAAAGTTTTTATATTATTTTTATTTTATAATTGTGGGACATAAAACTTCCTAAATGTTTGCTTTTTATAAGTACACTTAGCATGTTATGAAGAATGTTTCATGCATCTTAAGAGAATTTCTCTCATATTTACAAAATAATTTTGAGTTCGTACCTCTTTTTCAAACGGTTGAGGATTGTGTGTGTGTGCATATATATATATTGTGCGTGCATATATAGACACACACAATTTGGATCATGGTGTAATGCTAAGTCTTGGATTGCAATGGACAGATATAATTTCTGCTGTTTTGGATAAACTTTTCATTTTCATTTCTTCTCAAGCAGAAAAATGCACAATGTCTTGCTTTTCCCTGTTCTTCATCGAATATTTTCAAGAATCTAGCCTTCCATGAAAAATTCCCTCTATCACTACAAAGAAAATCTCGGATGAGAAGTATTTCAGTACCATGGACAAACTACAGCTCTTAAAAACACTAGAACTAATAATGTCACAACAACAATGAAAAATATGAGCAAATCAAAGATAGAAAGAAGGAAATATCAGTTCCCGTACAGTGTACGGGCAAACCGGTTATGGGCAGCTCCAGGTAGCCCGTACTGTGTACCGGCAAACCAGTTAAGGGGTTAAGGTTGCTACTATACTTCCTAATTTTAAGCAATTATCAGTTGTCAAAGTCGACACCTCAGTTTCTTTCTAACATTTATTTTCCCCATCACATCAGTGACAGAGCTTTTAGTACAAATTTTCAATGCATCACTCTTTACAACTCGCAGTTCTTTTTAGAAATATGAGAGCCCACTACTTATTAATTACGCTTCCGTTACCAATCAGATTATAGCGGCTTCATACTTTGAATTTCTGATTATATAATTTAATACGAATTTAATCGATGGAAAATAAATTACATGAACCTGAAGATTTCAAAAAGATTAATTTCTAAATTCAAAGATAGGGGGTTTCATTTTACTTCTTGAAGGGTAAAAAAAAGAATTATATCTTTTTTTTTACTGACAAGATTTTCCTTTTCTATTACGAATGACAGGAGGAAATATTTGGCAAATTTAGTATATAATTCAACTGGACGCAGTTTCAATTTTATTCGTGAATTTTGAACTTAGCAGGATTTAGCATTTTGACGGATTTTATTTTGATTTTGGTAGTCTCTGTTCATTGAATAATTCAGCGAGTATACTTAAAATGGTCTTAAGGGGAAAAAAACTGACGTAAAAAAAATCTTACATGTTCAAGATTCGATATTTCAAAAAACCTAATTTTCTCAAGTAACTTTTCCTAAACGAAATCTAAAAGCTATCTAAGAAGTTAAACGCATTTTCTTGCTGATGCCGTGAAAGTCTATTTGTCGCTAAAATTAAATTTGGAAAAATCGAAAAGTGCTGAATGATTCTTTGGAAGTGAATCTTTTTTAAAGATTGAATTGAAATATATATTACTTGATATGAACTTGTATTAAAAATTATCAGTTTTTAACCAGTAACCTAATGAATCTGAAAAAAGAGCCATGTTTTACTTTAATAAATACTTTAAAAAAATTGTCGTGAATTATTGAAAATAAATTATCGTGTCACATGCACAACACATCATGAACTATGCGTTGTAATCAATAAATTCTATGAAATGTTAGATATTAAAAATGAGGAATTAACCACACAGGGATTATTATAATTTTTTGGTTAAATAGTGAAGATAACACATGAATATGCTGGCTCTTATCAATATCTTTGTTCAAAATAGAATTCCATTGAAGAACGAAAAAATGACTTGATACGCTGTAAAAAAAAACAGAATATTTTATTTTTCTTAAAACATTACTTGTTTTATTGCACCAAAGCATAGATATTTGTAAAAAATAATAATACAGTGTATTTAACGAGAGCTTTATATCAATAGATATTGAACTATATTATTCTTTAAATAATGTGGAAACATCTTTAAATTTTTAAAATATGCTTTACGCTTTAATATTATTATAACATACATGTAGACTTTTCAAAAATCTATATACACTCATTGACATAAGAATACATATGCGCAAAAAGAAATAATTGTGGGATCGTAACGAAACTTGGCTTGATGGTACATGTCGGGAAGATATGTAAATGATTAGAAATGAAGCGTGATTGCGCATTGCGTAATACCACTAGAGGGCGTTGAACTTCATTCTCCTTGGAGTATAAAACAGATAAGTAGAGCTTGTTTCAGTCCGCTAAATCTTTCGCAAAGGAAACGCTGAGGTAGACACGCCGTTACGCCACCATAAGTAATATGATACCGTCAATATGAGCAGCTGCCTGAGTTCGAGAGGAAAAGAGCATTGGGATGATGGAGGCAGGAAGGTCAGCTCGGACAGTAGGCCATTCTGATTTGACTGTAAGGAATCGTCGGGACCAGTAGACAGAAGAGATGTCATTTACACGACGACCAGGCTCGGGACGCCCTCGATAGACCAGTCGTCGAGCAGATCGTCCCATCATACGACACGCAGGCATAAAGCCAGCTGCCTCGTTGACTACTGTCCAGACACCGGTAGTACCTTCACTACGGGCTCTTGTGTCTTCCCGAACCATCGCAAGGTGGCTGGCGGAGGGACATCTGGTATCGCGGCACCCATTACGTGTGCTGTCAATATCCCCCCCCCCCTAGACGCCTCCGCTTAGAGTGGTGTCGCGCACAACGAGATTGATCTGCAACAAATGAAACCAGGTCGTCTTCAGCGATGCATCTTGATTCAATTTGATCAGTATGATAATCGTGTACGTGTGTGGAGACCCCGTGGTGAACGCCTCAATCCTGCCTTTGATTTACAGCGACATATCGCTCCCACAGCTGGTGTGATGGTATGGGGTGCCAATGCCTACAGTACACGGTCCCTCCCTAGTATTGATCCGTGGCACCATGGCAGCCCAGCTGTATGTCCATGAAAGCTTGCAACCACATGTGTTGCCACTCATGCAACCACATGTGTTGCCACTCATGCAACGGCTCTCAGGAGCCATTTTTTAACAAGACAATGCTCGTCTTCACACGGCAAGGGTGTCACAAGACTGTCTCCACACCGTTACTACCCTTCCTTGGTTTCCCCGATCCCCAGATTTGTCTCCAATCGAGCATATCTTGGATCATTTGGGACGGCGAGTTGGGCATCCCACGAGTTTGAACGAACTAGAGGCAAGGTTACAGCAATTGTAGAACGAAATGTCTCAAGACATCCTACAGAACTTGTATGCCTCAATGCCCGATCATATCGCATCGTGCATTCTCGCTAAAGGGGATTCAACAGGGTATTACATCCTCCGTTCTTTTGTCTTTTTTTCTGAAATAAATGATCTTTTTTCTTTGATTTTCTAATCATTTACTTATATTAAAGTGATCATTACGTATGTAAAATTTCGTTTCATTTTGATGACTTTTTCTTGGTGCGCAAAATTTTATGGCAATGAGTGTAATTTCGATCTGTAGGAAGAATGCAGTTTTGAAAAGCATCGAATATATTTTATACTTGAAACTCTTTAAGTTACATTTTTAAATCATTTAATATATGTGCGGCTATCAGAGTAAAAAATGTAATATAATATTTCTAATTTAAAAGTAAGACTTAATGATGATTTTCTTTCCTACGTTGTTCCAAAAAATGAAAATAAATATTTGCAAATTCTGCCGAAAGGTTTTACTATTACTCATTAAGAAGTGTGAAAATAATAATTAATTATGAATATACAGGTTGTTGCCATTTGGTGAAATTGAATCGGTTAAATTTTATACTTACTTATAATAGGCTGTCATGTATCATGTCCTTTTGACATGAGAATCCAAACCCCGAGATGGTATATTTGGAATCTTTAACAGAAGTAAAATAGTTTAATTGTGGGCTGGCTTCGGGTAAATGATAAGTAATTGCGCTTAAAATTACCGTTTTTTGGGTAATTAATATAGTGTAGTACACAATAATAGGTGACTGAATTTCAGTTGCTATGGTGGTAAATCTGAAGACATTGAAAGAAATAAACCTTTATTTGTTAAAAATGAAGAAACAGTCAGAGTTTAGATGGTATTGTAGATATTATGGATGACGTAGATGATAAAAGGATTGAATGTGTTGATTTGGGTGATATTTGAAAAGCAGAAGCTGAGGAAAATGTACTTGGCATCAGATCGGATGGAGATGATAACGGCTTAAGGCAGCTTAAAAGCGGACGTATTACTTTTGTAAAATTTTAATTTGTTTGAGTACTAGAGAAGTATCGAAGATTAAACAACTAGAGGGAACATGATTGCTACACCCATAGAATTCAGCATTTTAAAGCTTTTAAGTAGGGAATATTTATGTTAATTGAGTTTCTGAATCAGTTTTTCTAGTTTCCAGTTACGACAAATTTTCGAATATGATGGATGAGGGTGTGAAAAATTAATTCATTTTGGCTATAGTTGGCAATCTGAGGATGGATGCTTAACAGAGCATTTAAAATACTCAGGAAGTTTGTAAATGTCCGAACCTTTGACACTTGAAACAGTACAGAGGAGACCGAACTCATGGTTGTATTAGGGAATTAAAAAAATTTAGCTTTAATTGTATTTAGTAATTTAGTGAGAGAATAGTTAGTTAATTTAGTTGGTAATTGATTTTTGATTAATATCTTATTCTAAATAACTTCTATCTAAAGTACCATGGTGTTTATTGGAGACGGAGCTAGTAATTTTGTACCTGGGTCAAGTGATTGGTAATTTAAGGCTGTTATGTTAAATAATCGTTCGGAAAACAGTTTGTACCTCTTTTTATTGTAATTCTTCCAGCTGTGATTAGAAAATCCTTCGGGAACTTTTTCCAGAGATGCGCTACAGATTAAGTTTGAAAATGATAGAGCAACAAGAATTTAGCGATTTATAAGAACTTAACTTTACCGGGATCAAGAATCATCTCCCTCCTACAAACCGTCTCCAATGTAAAGAATGGAAAATATACCCGGCTTTTATTACTGAGCCAAATAATTTTACTTAAAAAACTTATGGAATAAAAATAATTAAGACAGCATATTTTTCGAAAGGGAAGTAATTTTATTACAAATCAATATCCTCTTTGAGTTATATATAATTTTTCATGTACTTATTCTTAAATTTTCTGCCTTAATCGTAAAACTTTTCGAAATAAAGGGTGTTAAATAATTAAACATTAAAAACAAAAATTAAATAAACATTTAAAACAACAGCGTCATTTATTTCGTTCCATTTCCTTATTATTCTTTTGTACACAAAACAAAACTGTTGCCACTCAGAACAAGACATAATAATTTTTTTAAATATCATTATTATCAAAAATAAATAAACTATGCTAGATGACGTCACTGTATGGGATTACTTCAGAAATGTGGATTTCAAGCGTGCAACAAAGGATATATTCAATGCAGTTCTTTTACTACTGTAAGTACTGAGCAGCGTGATAAATTAATGATTACAATGCCTAATTAAAATTTAATATATTGGCATAGATATTAAATAGATTACTTCTTAGATATAGTTTTAAGTTTCTTAATGATATTTTCTTTGCATAGGCAAAATGCACTCCATTTACTCACTAACATTTCACCATTAATATATAATATGCTTTTGATTTAACCTTTCAAGCAATTATGCCTAAAAATTATACATAAATATACAATGTATTTCATTAAGTAAAAAAATTAAATGCTTAAAATATTTAACTACAGGAATTCAGTTTGATTAAAAAACAATAAAATAAGAAACTCTTTTTAAGCAACATTTTAAAATTTACTTAACAAAAAACGCATTTAACTTTATCCTTTAAAAATAAAGAAGGAATATTATCTTCAAAAACATAAATTAAAAAAAATGTGATAGGCTTTTATAGAGAGAGAAGTTGCGTTTTATTAAACAGAATCTCATACAAAAAAGTAAATTTTTCCTTACAATAATCGAAAGAAAAAATTACTTCTTTTCCTTATTCTCTCTTATTTAAACCTCAGATTTTAACTACGCAAAAATATGTATACATTTTAGCACATGTAAAGGATTACCAACATGACACAATCACCATTTTTTTATCCATAAGCAAATAAAACCACTCATTTGTTAACTTCATGCACACATCTTCCTGAAAGGTGATTTTTTTTTCACCTCTTTTCTTGACTTCATCTCTTTTAACTGACAAATAGCTGTGTTTTCATAAGATGGTTTTGAAAATGCTAATTAATCTTTGCGCTTAACATTTACCTCTTTTTCTTTACTTGGGATTTTTTTTAAAATTCACTTAAGCGTTAATTTTGTTGGCATGTATTATTTATTTTTAATTTATCTTACCCGTTGCCATAAGAAAGGAAAGAAATTTTTTTTTATTATTTTCCGAAATATGCGGGGAAAAAAACCCTTTTTATACTTGAAAGAATTTTATATACATTTGAAATGATAACGGGATTTTCTACTTTTAAAAAAAAGGTCAATCTGCTTAAATTTTTTTGTTTGATATTTTCCGGAGAATTTATTTAGATTCTAATAATGCGAAGCTCTTATTTAAAGTTCAAGCATTTTAAGGAAATTAATAAAGTATTCTTGTATGCAAATGCACACATATATATACTAGCTGACCCAGTCCGGCGTTGCACGGGCTTTTACTTAGGGTGTAACTGAATCCCCATGTGTTAATTTCCTCCATTCTTTCTGACGCCAGCACTTTTGTGTGGGTGTGAAGCGTACGATGTGAGTGCCCATGAGTGCGTATCAATGGTTTTCTCGTTTAACATTTTCCCTTCTCTTCACAAAATCAGCACTTCCAATATAATTTTTCGAAATTACTTTTACTTCTTTGTTTCTTTCCTCTTCGCTTAGCCCGGCGTTGCACGGGCTTTTACCGAGTGAATAACTTATAATCCCCATGGGAATTTCCTGTTTCCCTCAGGACGATAGCACTTATGTGTGTGTATGCGCGATGTGAGTGATTTCTTTAACTATGTCATTAAAACTCCCTTTTTCGAAATCTGTTCTTGCGTTGGTGTGGTGTGGTAATTAGGAGAGATGGGTGAAAGCTCAGGTGTCGTCCTCTTCACTTGACCATGGTTGAAAATTTCGAGGTCCGTCGCCAAAAACTCTCGAATAGGCGAACAGTGCGAATTTATAAATCACTCACTCATTTTTCAATTCTTTCGTTGCAATTTTTTAGTTCCGGAAACGAAAATGTAGCCTTTTTTAAAAATAGATGTATGTTGAAAAAAGACAGAAAAGTAGAAATTTTTCAAATTACAAAATTTCTCTACTATTTTAAATCTCGAAGTAAAATTGTGAGGATTTTTTGAAATGTTCGACACACGGGGGAAAAAATCATGCAGTTATCTTTATAAAAGAAGAAATTATTAATCATTAAGTATTTTGAATGTTTGATTAGAGTTTGTTCAAAAAAGTGGTGGAATTGTGGAATCGGCCACTGGTCCGCCAAATTTTGAAAAACCGCTAATTTGGCGCGTTTTTGCGTGTTGTGTTTTGGAATAGCAACCCTATCACAACACGATCTGATTTCTTCCTCACTGATACAAAAGCCAAAAGGGTTACCAGAGTTAGCGCACTTATCGATTTGGCGAGAAAACTCTTGGTGGGATAAGAGGCCGATTCGGCAATTCAACCAAAAAAGTTTTTGGCTTTTTATTTTTTAAATCACTGATAGTAAAAGTTTTAAAAATAATTTTTATTTAAACTCAACGATATTGATTCATTTCACAGTATGAAATTCAAAAAGAAAATAATTTTATGTGATAAAAATATATTTAAGAATATTTCCTTATATTTTTTTATGATATTTTTTTCTTGTATTCTACTGTTCTTCAATAAATCAATTTTTAAGAATAAAAAATAAAAAAAAACTATCGGTTGTGATGCGTTATATGAATGAGTCCCGTGTTATGAGGGAATTCCCCTTTTTACTACGCAGCGAAAGACTCAAAACTACCTCAACCTTTCCCGTATTCCAAACAGAAAGCTAACGCAAAGTGACCTTGATGCAATTCAGAAATAACGTCGAGAGTACCGAATGAGCATCCCTTACGGGAATCTGGCAAAATTTTTTCTGGATTCTTCGCATTTCCGGCAATAAAAAAATTATGGCGTGATTAATTGAAATAAAAACCATCCTATGTTTTAAGTTGGACGAAATGACACACAGTATGCAAAATTATATTATGATCGGTTGAATAGTTTCGGAGTCCATTGCGGACAAACACTGTGACACGTATATTTTATATATAAAGATAATACATTTAGCACGCACGCACGCACGCACGCACGCACGCACACACAAATATATATTTTGGGGGGTTCAAACCAATACAGTTTTGAAATTACTTAAAAGTTTTGCTAGTTAATAAAACAGAAAATTGTGCCTTGTTTTAATTACACAGCAAAAAAGTTCTGAATTAATTTTAACATTTAGAGGATGTTTGATTGTAGTCGTTGAAAGTATATCCTTTTCTGATGGTCAAATGTTCCCCATAGTTGGAAAAAAAACTATTTTAACTGAAGCACACTTCACAGGTAAAAACATCGCAAACATAAACACTTTAGAAATATTGCAACATGAAATTTTGGTTTTTTGTAACGCCATTAAACTTGTATTCCACTTCTTTTCTGTAGTATCTGATACTTTTTCAGAACTTGAAACTCAACCGACCTCAACCTTTGGTCGTAAATTACTTGGTTCAACCCTGTATGCTCATCAATAGACATGTTAAATCTGTCCTGACTCAAAGCCCTCATTTGGGTGTAGTGCGGAAGTTAAGAGAGAGGTTCCAGCTCAGATATCGTCCTCGACATGTGATCGTGGTTCAAAATTAAGAGGCTCGTCGCCAATAGCCAGCTTTATATTGCGACATTAATAAATATTCATTCACTCAGTCCAGCCTAAAATCATGATTCCATTTCTTCTATCACTTTGTCTTTCAACAATGTTAGGTGACCACGGTATCCTAGTGGTCAAAATCACGGACTCGTGGCCGGCATGTCATGAGTTCAAACCTGGCACAGCTGAAGACCCACTATGTTAAGGGGCTAATACGCGTTAAATAAGTCAGGACTCAAACATCCTCCCGTTGATGTGGTTAGGGAAGTCATCTCAGGTGTCTTCCTCGTCGCGTGACCATGGTTCAAAATTGTGAGGTCCGTCGCCAAAAGCCTTCGTGTAGCTAAATAAGGTGACGTTACTGTTCACTCCCCCAATTAAATGTTATATTGGTAGCATTTTAAATATATTTTCTAAACTTTATTAGGTAGATTATAAGATAGTGATACATAATATTAATAATTTTTCGAGTAAGTTAATGGGAAAAAAATTTCTATATTAATTATATACTTTTATTTTGACTTTTTTTTCTTTCTTTTCAGTGAATTTTTCAAAAATAGAAGAATAATTCTCAATTGAATAAAACTCTAAATTTGAACCCGATATTCCCAACAAGATACTATACACGCGTATCTTATTTATTGAAACAATTGTTATTGTAAGAAAAAGGTGAATAAATCAACAGTAAAAACTGTCAAAGATGCCCAGAAAAAATACTTTAAAAATGCAAGCCTTGTAGCAATCTTTTTGCAAGGAATATTTTTAGAAAGAAAGATATTTTATTTTTATCTGTATTCCCAGTATATTTTTTCCATTTATAAAGGCCTAGAGAAATAACATTCTTTCTCGAAAATGCTATATTCGAACTAAACATTGTTATTTTTAAGAATTATGAATTAACTCGAGGGGAAGAAAAAGTCAGTTTTATTATGTTATTCAATATTTTTCCTGTTACGATAAATGTGAAACTGATTTAAATTATTCAATACAAAATTCCCCGCGAACTGCTTTATTACATAATTTTGATTAAGTCTTTCGTACCATTTAATAAATAAAACTTCGGTTAATTTCCTTCTTATTGTTAAAAGGTCAGTTTAACACTTTAACAAATTTTGTGTTTTTAATAGTAAAATGTTTGTATTTATCAAATTACTTATTAACAGATAATTCCTGGTGATAAAATGCATATTTACTTGGAATAAATATGAAGCAAGCATTTTACCTAACTATATGTATATTACGTAATAAAATTTTAAATTCTTTTATATTGAAACATAAGTATTTTATTTTAAGCGCGAATGTTTTATAAGTGAAAAAGGATAAAAAAGCCCAGTTAATCTAATATTTATTTGTATTTTTGAAATACTTTCGGTGCAGATGAAGATGTATCAAATGTTAAAAGATGCGATACATTTTTATTTAAGTTGAAATTGAAAATGCTCACGAAGATAGGTGCAAGGAAATATAAACAACAGGAAAAAAACTGCTCAAAGACACTTTGACATTTTGCGTATCGTAGCTGATTTGTGGTATGAGGTCCATTTTAGAAGTTACTGGCGTGTCATAAATAACGCTCCTTATAACATCCCAAAGAAAATAAATCAGAGAAGATAAACCACACACACAAAAGTGACCAGGGAGACCACATACGACAGGACAAGTGTCTAGAGGCCTGGTTTAAATGGTTCCGTATGGATTTGTCGTAATGTGATGGCAAAACATCATATTGAGATCACATTCAATGTTGAACATTTGCAAACTAAGCAATTCCGAAAGAACCCCTGAAGGAAGATCATATACTGGCGACCATCCAGTCAATGCAGTAAGAAATATGGACAGATAGCACTGTTCAGCACGATACCTGCCCACACATTAACATTGAAGTGGTTTTGTGTGTCACTTGGCGACGAGCAATCATACACTGATTCTGGATTTTCATTTCCCGAATGGCAATAGTCTCACTTCCAATGCTATTATTCTCACTTGGTATTCTACATCCTTGCTGCGAGAGATCCTCCTGCCAGAAGGTTCCGATAAACCTTGGTGAACATTAAGTGCTCTGATTGATCTTCGTTAGATATCTTACTCGATATAATTGCGCAGAACGTGTCCATTTCCGTTCCCTAGGGAGTAGATAAAGTTCTTACCCGTCATTTCAGCGTTCGTGAAACAATTCATGTTCACTGTACACAGTTAGCGTCTAAAATAAAGAAGCTTCGGTGGAAGCTGTGTTGATTGCGAATCACCTTTGATGACCTTGACGGCAGAGCGCTTTGACTATTAATCTTTGGGTCAGGATATCACTTTATGCACACATTAGACCACTAGGACGAAAAATAATCCCTATTCGGACCAGTCATTAAGTACTTTTATTCCTGTCCTTTATTGTTTGTGGCTTGCGGGAGAAGAGGTCGTGCATACCCCCTTCCTAGAAAAGAAATTAATTTTTATTGATGGACTTTCTGAGCGAAACAGAGAGAAGGTTGTTCCCCCCCCCCCTTTACTACATTTGATATTCATCAAATTTAAATGTCGTTAGAACGTTTTTCCGTCGACATTGTGGGTAGTCTCTTGTTGAGATGGCGGGTCTGGTTGATGCGTGCACCGTTGTCATTCGAATCCCTAATCGTGATTTATTGGGAATGTCTTAATTAGATTCGCCATGGAATGCATAATCAACACATAACATTAACATCTGTTTTAATTCTTACCTTTAAATTTTTTTCTTTAAAAATAGAAAAAGTTTTTATATTAGTCAACTAAATAATTAAAAATACAGAAACTTCTTGCTAAATTGCCTCTCCTTCTGACAGCCTCCGATTTAGCAATATTAAGAAGTGTTTGAAGGAGTAGCACTGCTTGCTGTTTATTTAATACCCTATTCAAGTAAGACTTAGATTTCTTTCTTTGCTAATATAACTATCGTCTTGAGAGTGAAGGGAATGTGTTTCTTTTTCCATTTAATTGCCATAATAATTGAGATTATTTATTGAATTAATGCACTAATTAATTAACTGACGTTATGAAAATGAAACGTTAACGAATAAAAACAATGAAAGAAAACTGGATAAGTCACGTTCAAAGGAAAGAATCATTTCAAAAGTGGTCTTCGTCATCCAGGAAACAGCAAAATGAATGGCAATTATTGCCATCATTATAACTGAGGTTCATGGAGAATCTTCTGTGATTATTTACATAAAAGTTTTACTTATATTTTTATGTAGCTATATCCACACACAAAAAAAAAAACTAACATAACAAGTAAATTATTCGTTTTTTCCATCATATGCCCTCTTTTCTTTTATATGTACATCATATTTATTTATTTGTACGTGAATATCGTGCTATTACACACAAAAATAATCAAAAGTAAAAGAAATTCATATTTAAAGTTAATAGTTTTATGAGGATTTTAAGTGGTACTTAGAAATATAAATAAATACCCAAATGTATAGATAAATGAATTTATAATAACGAATATATTAGTAAAGAAAAGAAGAATAAATAGAGGAAGACAGCAGTAGAGCGACTACGATAACATTTCTGTGTCACTGCGTTCTTCCCCTTTTCTAACAAAGTTTGTCCTAAATCAGGTGGTCTGTGGCTTGCCACGGCATCGTATTTTGTAGATGGATGCATTTAGTACCCGGTGATTGAAAGAAATTGCGTTTGTTGATCAGAGAATAATATCAAATGTTGTGTTAGTTTAGAAAACTGTGCAATGGAAACTTGCGAAATGTTGAAGCACGTTTAAGGCAGTGATACATCATTCCGAACGCAATTTTAAAGTTTGAAGTGGCATCGACGTTTTAGAGAAGGTAGGGAAAGTGTCAAAGGCGGCAAATGCAATGGACGTTCACAGACTTCCTGCTGCGCTGACAGCATTGAAAAGTTTTCAGCGGTCGACGTGAGAACATGCTTTAAACAGCGATGAGTGGAGGGGAAAATGGAAACAACTGTTTTGCAACACTCTTCTTACTCTCTTGATTTCGCTCCCTAAAATTTTAGAATATTTCTTGAATTGGCACGTCACTTGCAGGGTTGTCGATTACAATCTGCAGATGAAATCATAAGTGCATCACAGGCTGAATGAAAGGATATGGCTAAAAATTGATTCTAGAAATGTTTCAATGAACTTAACAAGTGATAGCAAAAGTGTGTTGTTGCTCAAGGGTCTTATTTCGAAAGAAGATGTGTTTCAGAAACTTAACTGGTAGTATTTTTTAAGTTATAGATTCAGTCTGGGAACTTATGAAGCCTACTATGTATAAGACCTTTATATATTTTGTTTGCAACAAATTAAGTTGTGATACATTTAAATTGTAAGATACGAGTTATCAAAGTAGTGAATGAGAGCTTCAGAAGAATTTCAATCTATAACTGTCATTAATCATGGAAAATACATTGTGCTGGTCACAAACATCCCGAAGGAAGTATGCAAACCATGTGAAATTAACATCATGCGTTGACGGCGATGAAATATACAAATATTTAGCATTATAGCGTAAACGCACATCACGGGCGACCGTAGCGCCACCTACAAGCGTTATATAAAGAGCGTGCGTTTTTTTTTTTTTTTTTTTTTTTTGCGTAAGTTGCTTACCTATGCCTCGTGGGAGACATCTAACATTTTTTGACTACCTCATTGCACCATTGCCCACGATGACTGGTGGGTTGTGTTCATTGCAGTGATGTACCGAACAGCCACATCACGAGCCATAGCACTCCAGATTCAGTCTGTTACGCGTCATTCGTTATCCGCTAGTACCATTTGACGCCATTTGCAGCAGAGTGGAATGTACGTAAGGTATTCATTGCTTCGTTTACCCTTGACTGGATACCACAGGAGTTTGCACCCCTAATGGTGCGATGAGCGGCGGACATGGACAACGGAATGGAAAAGTATTGTGTTTACTGACGAATCCCGCTTCTGCCTGCAACATCACGATGCTCGGGTTTGAGTTTAGAGACATCGTGGTGAGAGGCTGCTGAACTGCCCACCCAAAACCCTGTGTTATGGTTTGGGGTGGTATTGGATTTCACTCTCGCACTACCCTAGTACGCATTGCCGGTACACTGAACAAACAGAGCTACATCTATGAGGTGTTGGAGCCCATAGTCCTCCCTTACATTCAGTGCTTGGCAATAGCCATATTCCTACAGGATAATGCGTGACCACACGTGACACGCAATGTTCAAAAGTTCTTTTTTACCCATCTGATTGAACTGCTTCCTTGGCCTACTTGTTCTCCCAATCTATCTCCAATCGAAAACGTGTGATCTATTCTTGAACAACGACTGGCTCGGGATACACTACCCGCTGCTACACCAGATGAACTTTGGCAATATGTGGAAGCCGCATTGGACTGCTGTGCCCCAAGGATACATTCAAAGCCTCTTTGATTCTATGCTAAGGCCGTGTGGTATCGGTTATAGACAACATTGACAACTACACATCTGATGATTTTGGCATCCTCCATACGTCACAAGAGGCTGAAATTTTAATCGTTGGATCTTTGTACAATATGTTATCTGCCAAATAAATTTCTCTGTGATATCTCTGGTCCTTCAAAGTGTTGCATTTGTGTCACCAGTAGTGTAGATAACTATTTATAAAATAAAAAATAACGATTACTTTAATACTTTTTAGATAAATCTTGATGAACATTATTTATAGCGTTTTTGTGAAATTACTTCGAAACTTTAAATACTTTATTATAATGATCTTTTTATTAAAACCAACCTCATGAATTACAACATATTTGAAAAAATATTTTAAACTGCTTTTTCTTGAAAAAAATTATAATAATCGATGGATAGAATTTATTTAACAAAATAAACACACAAAGAAAAATAGCTTAACGAGATTTAGGGTGGGGAGAATATTCACTAGAATTTCGTTTTGAGTAGCATTAGTTTCCGAAACGATGAATCACTTCACTTCGTTTAATAATTTTTCTCTCTCACAAGTCTTAGAGGTATTTCTGTGTCTAACGCTTTTCATCGTATGGATCATTATACCTTGCTATTTTAAGATGGAACTCTAGGAATGAAGAAAGCTAATTAGGAAAATGATTCGAAGTTAGTATAACTTTCATCATCTTAAAATTTATCGCTCAGTGTATCATTATAATAATGCACTCTTTATGTCAGGAAAGCTCCTAGAAACAGAAATAGTAGAAGCAAAATCTTTATAAAGCTCCTTTGAGAGAATTTTGAGGTACACATTAAATGTGCTTACTTAAATAAATATGACGAAAAGAAATAAAAGTATTCTTTTTTTAGTTTTTAAGAAATTTACACTTTATTCATGATAAACATACGCATAACTTCGAATTCGAAAACACTGAAATAAAATATTTTTTATATGTACATTAAAACCTGTTTTTGGACGGTAGATAGGGGCCGCATAAAAATAAACGCACAAAAAATATTTGAAAATTTCATAAATTCTTACATATAACAAAGAACTTTGTGGAAATACTACAGAAAATTTTATTATGCGGTGAAAAGGGACCACTTGAAAAAAGTCGCACTTAGAAAATAAGCTAATTATTTACGAAATTTATGAAAAAAACCTTCTATAACAAAATAAATAATTAAATTACACGAAGAAGCAATTTAAAAACATTTTGTTTCTCATTGTATTCATGGAGATGTTTTCAAAATACACATACATAATTCAGTGGTACTCATCGTTATCAAAGCACTCATCTTCTTGTGATGAGTAAGCTCAAAATCGCTTTTGTCACTCGAAGATATAATTTCAATCGATTTAGTTTTTGGCACCATAAAGTAAGAGATCAGTTTTTGCGACGAAGGTTTGTTGGTCAGTTGCTTGTAAATGCTACGATAGCCAGATATGCGTGATCGAAAATCTTTTTAAAATTTCATACTCTTTTTGGAATTGGCATCTATTTCAAGAAAATGCTTTTCCAATTTATTGGAAAACTGTATCCCTGCATATATTTTATCCGCACTCAAAGGATCCAGCTCTTCTTGTCCGCCTTCATAATTTATCAAATTATTGATAATGTCACTGTCATTGAAAGTTTCGTCTTCAATCAAGCGAGGGCTGTTGGCGTGCTGAGAGAAAGCAACTGAATGTGCATTGTCGGGAGATTGATTGTATTGAAGTGTATATATGTACATTACTGTGGTGCAGCGTACACCCCAACCCCTTTCTTCGGGGGGGGGGACCCAAGGCCTGACAAATGGCAAGTACTTATTCACCCAATTTATAAAATATTAAAGGCAAAGTCTGACTCTTTGCAGGGGAGCCCTAAAATTCTCAATTGCACAGATCGCACTGGTACATTCATAGAAAACATTACTGTGGAGCCAAAGCCGTTAAAGTTCATCTTCTGCATAAAAAAAGATCGCACAGAAAAAAATCGCACAAAAATAAAATTACATAAAAAAGGACCGCACAAAAACAGGCTGTACTATATAATAGCATTTTGCTCAGCAATTGTTTATAGAACAAACTAAAAATTTTTTTAAAGAAAGCAAATTGAAATAAACATAAACGCTATTATTTCCGCTGACGATATAAAATATTTCATTGTGAAATGAGTTACAGATGCTTAAAAATATGTTCCACGTTATAATGATCTTCAGTTTGATTAGAGAATGGAAGATGTGACAAAAACTAGATTTTTTAATTAACTGCCGCTGCTGAAATATGACCATCAAAAAACAACTCAGAAAAGGAAATAAAATATGTGGCTTAATATAACAACACCCATCATTTTATTACATATTGTTATTTCTTATGGACTAATACGTGTCATAAAAGAAACTAGTCATTAATTTTTCATCCTCCATTATCACAGTTTTGAAATCCATTGGTCTTTAGGGAGAAAAACGCATCCAGTGCAATCCCATAAAACCTGTAAATGTGTTGTTTGATATCAGATATTACAAATCTGTGTAAAGACATTATAGTCATCCAAAACATCTCTAAAGATAAGCTAGCTGTGAATGTGAACCAACAGAATTTCGCAATGGTTTCTCACGAGACCTATTTTGTGAACTTGTAATAGTTTCCGAAACATTACGTTTCTATGACTCATTTTACGAGCTTATGCTTTTCGATTTCGAGTGATATAATTTTCGATCAGTAGCTGAATACTGAGCTTCTCGTGTTTTACTATTAAAGGCAAACTATTTTATTAAAAGACTCTCTAAAGATAGCATTTTAATTCCAATTTTGGGTTGTTTATTTCAAATATAGAATACCAATTATTTTGATAACTTCAGATTTGAAACGCATTCTACAATTTTTGCTTAATTTCACTAAACACCTCGCAAGTAATCTCTTAACTTAAGGTAATTTTTTAAAGGTCTGATGTAACTTAAAAATATTACTAATAATTTTTTTTTACAGTTTTCAAGCCGATCAGACTATTATATTAATCCGGGAGCAGGCCGCATTCGATACTAAAGTTAATAATCGCGTGGGATGACTGAATCACAACAATCCTTTCTTTATAATTATTTTTACTGTACACAATAAAAATCTTAATTCCAGCGAATAGTTTAATTTAGAGAAAGTAGGCATACCTACTTTTAAGGAAAAAATCCAATCAAATTGAACTAAAATGACACAATTCACAGACACATTTCGCCAACACCTACAGGAATGATATTTGCAGACAAAATTGTCATATTTTGTTCAAGTTATTGTAGTTTTACTGTTCTTTGATTTCTAATAGTAAATTGAACATTTTCTAGCCTGGGCCTTTTTGACAGGGCGCAGTGGGTACACTTGTGGCTCATATCTTTCTTGATGGATTTTGTTAGGTAGCATTTGAAAATTTTCCTTTCAACTCAAATGTTTCATGTTCATCATTTTTCTCATATTTACATTTGCTATCATGATTAATAAGCATTATTTCAGCAGGTTCTTCCCTTGCTTGATCAGTTTCAACTTCCTTCAATAGAGATCTCAGATGCTCATTTTTTTTATATTCTGCTCATTTACATTTTTATAAACCATAATAAGCCGGACAACACAGGAATCAAAACCACTAAGTTGCTTACAGGGGGAAAATGTAGCAAGTTTATAGAAAATATTCTGAAAATAAAGTGGTCGAGCGGAAAACTCAGTCAAAACACGTACCTTAGGATTGTCAAAAACGTTTGCCACTCCCAAAAGAGAGGAAGATATGTGACAAATACATTTTAGTTCTCATGAAGATTATTGTATAGGAAGATACTGTTGAGGGCATTGGTAACAAATAAACAGTTTTCCCAGGATTAAAGATTTCTTGAGTGTGGGATGACTCTGTGCCCCGCTCACATGCTCCTGGGTTAAAATTATCTATGCATTACAGCTAAGTGCGCGTTAAAGCTGTACAAATAAAAGTGTATACGCTGAGAATTATCTAATACTTTTTTCAGAAATATGCGTAATCAAATGCCGAGTTCTATTAATATCTAAGCAATATCGTATGTTCGGTCATGAAAAAAGTTTCATTGATTCTATTGCTTGCTGAGTATACTATAAGTATACGAATAAACATTTCATTTTGCCCTTTAAATTTTCAGAGATCCCCTTAAGCGTTCAACAATGTTTATTGATGAAAAATAAAGTTAAAATATCTTGTATTAATTATACGCATTGATATTAAAATTTATATAATTTTATATAAATTTATATAATTTATATATTCTAATAATTTACAATATATCACATTTTTTATTTTCTTAAAGAAATCAGAGATGAGGTTTTGAACCATCTTCAGTAAATTGAAAAATAAACTGTATTTAGTTACAACACAAAAACCGATATAATAAGTGCATAGAAAATATTTTGTACTGTACTCAGGTAGCAACAGAAGGATTGAAGTATTACAACGAATTTTCTGAAGTGATTGATGACAGTATAATGGGGTTTAATTTAAATATTAAGGGTTTAATTTTAATAAACAAATATCAGTTATCTTTAGAATTCATTAAATTTCCTTCTTAATAATATGTAATAAATGGAAGACTTAGCAAACCTATTAAGAGACGAGAGTTTTCTTTTATTGTATACCTACTGCCATACTTTATTTAAACACTTATATAAAATCATCAGCAAGTTTACGCACTCTTCAGATATTAAATCATCAATTTATTTCCTCTTTTTTCCCTTCGTTTTCTTCATTTTATACAGACTTTTCGAAAAAAGGAAATAATACTTGTGGAAATGGGGGATTTCAGGATCTACTTAATAGAAGATTGATTAGATTCTACTTGATAGCAGATACGTGTGTTTAAAATATTTTCGTGATAGAATTGATTCATTTGATATTGTTTTAATGATGAAATCTCTTACAAAAGTCTTATTTTATGTTACTTATATATAAAAAATAATATGCATCTGCAATATTTTTAATTTTAAAACAATGATTGGTATTGTGTAATTAAAATTAAGGTTCAATTTCATCAAAAACTATTGTTTAGAATATTGCTGTCCATTTCTTGTTAAATTTATCCTTAATTCTAAAATGGCAGCATAATAAGGTGTACACTCAAGAGTCAAAACATTATGACCACCTGTCAATAATGAGTTGGCCCACCTTTGGCGCGCAACACAGTTTCAACCCTCCTTGGCATGGATGCCATAAGGGTTGGTAGATGGCCGGAGACAGATTGTACCAGCCAGATGTTTAAGCAACGGTCAAGCAAATCCGAGATGTTGCGAATGGGTGGTCTTTGAACTCTGACCCCATCCCATGACATCCCAAATGTGTTCCATCGGATTAAAATCCGCTGAGTTAGGAGGCCAGGATATTAAGTGGAATTCAGCATCATGTTCCTGTAACCACTCAAATACAATTTTAGCCTTGCGACACGGGGCGTTGTCCTGTTGGAACATTCCATTTCCAGCTGGAAAAACAGAGGCCATGTAAGGGTGCAACTGGTCCGTAATGATGTTCAGATACCCAGTAGCATTCATGGTCTGCTCTACCACAATCACGGGTCCCAGAGACGCCAAAGAGAACGTCCCAAAGCATAATACCGCCACCACCGACCTGTGTATGACCTACTGTACATTGAGGGAGCAACTGTTCGCCTGGAATACGGTGTATCCTGGCACGGCCATTGGCGTGATGAATGACAAACCGTGATTCATCTGACCAGGCAACTCTCTCTCACTGATCAATGGACCAGTCGCGATGTTCTCGAGCCCAGCGCAGGCGCAGTTGGTGATGATGCTTGGTCAGCGAAGGCACACGAGTGGGACGTTTGCTGCGTTGCTCCATATCCAACAATGTCCGCTGAACAGTGTGGTCCGATACAATTTTACTTGGCCCTGTATTGTATTCGGCAGTCAGCTGAGCCACTGTCTGGCTCAAGGTTTTGCTTCACCATTCGAGACAATCTCCGACAACCTTTTTCTTTGATAGCTTGTGGACGTCCAACACCATGTCGTCTACTGCTGGTTTCACCGTCATTTATCCACTTTGCATAAGTACTAACAACTGTAGATCGCGAACAACCCATGAGTCGTGCAGTTTCGGAAATACTTGTTCCAAGCCTTCGAGCCATTACAATCTGCCCTCTATAAAAGTCGCTTAGATCCTCGACCTTTCCCATCACACACAGAAGTAAGTGAAAGAATGATTCTTCAGACTCTCCAGCAGCAGTTAAATACCACTTCCACCTGATCACGTGCCTTCCACGTCATCCAGGCGTGTTCATTGCAAAATGTAGGGGTTGGTCATAATGTTTTGGCTCTTGAGTGTATAATTTAGAAAGAATATTCTTGCTGCTTGAATTTCTGTCTTGTGCGTGTGTGTTATTTTTTTGATCCTAATTCAAAATTACGAAATCGATTTTCTTCAATATATTGTGCAACTTCAAAAAGGCACCGTTGTCTTAAAACACTTTTACGTTTATACAATTTATCATCATTTTTAGCATCGTGGAAAATATAATATGTGATATTTCCTTTAATAAATGCAACATATCTACTTAACAATTAGGTATTATAGGACAACTTAATTAAAATACTTATGACTTTATCATGACGCAATAAAAACTTTAATTTATATAAATGTTATCTGTAAAATTTTTAAGTTAATTATAGGAACTATAAGTCCTTCCGGACTGTGATACTTGCTGCTTTTCAAAGTAACGAAGCTTCTTTTAAAATAAATTCAAACAACAAATAGTTTTCTCCCTCGGAATCTATTTTTGTTGAACATATTTCGAGTTTACTTGTAATATCTTGGACAAATATTTCCCCTATTATTGAAAGCAATTTGTAACTTTCCAGAATTTTATATCTAATACCATCTTCAAACAGGAAAAAATAAACAAAAGAATTCCCGAATTTCTCTATTCCTTAGGAAATATTTTCTTGGAATAGAGAATTCATTTCTTAACAGAAAAACAGTGATCCTATTAAATTTTTGTGTATCTTGTTTGTTATCACTTGAGACAGTTATGTTCGTTATTCTTTATTTAGTTCACAAAATTATTGTTCCTGATGCGTATAACTGAAAAAGATTGTAATGTTTTGACTAAAATGCAGAATTTATGTTATTATGAGTTTAATCTTTGCATTTTTGGTGATATACATTTTAGAGTGGTTTAAATAAATGCATTTCTAAAGTATTCTGGGAATATAGCTGAAATATTTTAAGCATATATTGCACTTAGTCCTCTAGCATCAGTTTTATGTTTAAAATCATTTGGATTTTTACCCCTTGCTAGTGTCAGCCAAATCCAGTTTGGGGAACTACTACGTGCTGAATTTGTGATGCCCGAACTGACTTCGGGACGGAGAAAAACTAGCGTTTCTATTTTGTGAAGCCCGAGCTGAGTTAATTTCTACTTTAGGATACTTAATTCACTATTTTCCTAATAGATAGCATTAGTGGTTCTAGTTTTTCACCGATTACGACTTCATTTAATGGCAAGATAAAAAGGATGTTTGCATGATTTCTTCAGTCCATACTACGGAAATGATTGAGTTTGAAGATAAGAAAAAATAAAAGAAATTGAAACCAAAAGTAGTTCATGACTACAACAACACTATGGGAGGTGTTGATAAAGTTGATCAACATCTTACAGACTACCCAGTTGCAAGAAAACGAGGTAAAAAATATTACGAAAACATATTTTTCCCTCTTCGCGCGCACTAATAACCTTGTCGTAGTCTATCACTACCTCTAAGATTATTAACTCCCCTTCTTGTATTATCTAAATCTGAATGTGTTGAATTCATAATTAATTACTACTTATTTAATAAATCAATCTTATTTATTGACCTTTCTTAATTGAGAGATTACACAAATACTATTTAAATTTTAAGAACAATAAAACACAGTGGAGTATGAGAAGAATTCAATTATGAACGACGGAATCTTAACTGAATCTACGGCAGTCGACGCGTACAATTAAGCTACACACTTATATTTAATTTGGGAAATTAAACTAACCTGATACCTTTTCTTATGGCAGGTTCTTCTAATTACTTCTTCTATATCTGGATTGCTTTAATGAGCGGCTTCAATCTCAGCTATCTCTCAGTTCTATCCCGAACTGATTTTATGTATACTTTTCAATATACTTTATTCCCGACGACTATATTTCACTAGAAAAACTACTCTCTCATTCTCTCTCATTTCATTTCCTTATATTTTCGAACTCTCTAAACCGAACTTATATAAATATCTCATTTGCATAAGTCACACTTTTGGCTCTCGGTGGAGATTGGTTGAAATAAATAAAATATTTAAAGAATGCGAGAGAAGGTTAGTGAAACGCGTAAGCACCCGTCACAACCTAAACTTCTATTTAAATAAGGATCACAATACCTGCGCTTTTATGAAGTCAAGTCCTACACTTGGGTACTTGAAGGCGATCCTTATCCGGATTTAATCACCGTCGATTGATCCTCTTTCAGAAATCTTCAATTGATAAACTCCAAATGCACTTAATCATTTCACGATCCTTCACTCTCCAACTAACCAACTAACTCTTAAAACTCGGAATACAAAATTTATATAATATACTTAATTTGCATTATCACGTTTTCTTCACTTGGTGGAAGAGGTCAGTAGAGCCGCGAATAGATCCCTCACAGATGTGTGTGTAATCCATTACTTTTTGATGTATATGTCAAGCTTATAAATATAGTAATTATTGCATTTAAAATTTTATTTTTGTGTTAAAAAAACCATTTTCTAACTTTTATAATAATATAAAGAACAAGATTAAACAGCCAAAAAAAAAAAAAAATATTTTCTATTTTTGGTCCGTTTTCCTGAAATATATGTCAGTTAAGGGGTTAAAAAGAAATACATTTTAAAATGAATTGTACAACCAAGTTAAAATTGAGACATTATTTATATTCAATAAATATTCAATAGCGTCTGGTTTAATTTCATATGACTTTTTATTAACGTAACGATTTGAAGCAGCACGAGTAGTAGTGGCGACAGACCTCCTTCAAGTGAGGAGCATAATACTTGAGTTTGCACTGGCCTTTCCAAAAATCACATAGCTTGTCTTTATTATTAGTATTTATAAAATACTCTCTGTAAATATAATAACCACTTATAGAATAATAGAAATTCTATATTACCTCTTGTGATAGTTGGGTTGTCACATCCATCAGTGTATGAGAGTTAGAAGCAAGATTAGCCATAGTCAAAACAAACACAATTTATTTACAAGTCTCAACAACCTAACAAACCTGAAGAACTCAAGTTAAGAAATGCATCTTTAAATAAATATGGGATACGATATAAGTAATATATAATTACAAATTTAATCACTTACTCTAGGAACATCTTAGCCATACACATTCCAAGTAATCGATTAAAATTAATCTACTTCAAGGCAACGTTAATCCAATTTAAATTTCTAATTGACAAATCGTCAATCTTAAACATTAAGCAAAAAATCTACGGAACACTCTCGACTAGTTTTCTATTACTTTACGCTAAACACTAACTGCTATAATTTAGCTCCTAACGTCTCTCTCAGGGTTAGGGTAAGTTGGGCTCTCCAATGTGTTGGATGGGATAAGCCAAACATCACACCCTTATTTTAAAAAATGATGAAATACAATTCAATAATTAATATGTACTTTATAAAAATGTTAATTTTTCAAAAATTTTCCTTAACATTTACATTTTTTAAAATAATGACCTTATTAAACCAAACATGTACCAACAAATTAAAAGAATTCTTTAGATAGATCTCATAAACACAATAATACAAGCACACTACTTTGGGATCATTGTTTACATGTTGCTAGCTTCCAATATTGACCCATTAAATGTTCGTTGTAGCATTACTTTTATTCTTGTCTTTTATATTTGAGACTGAGATTTGTATTAGTATGTACCTAAAATTGCTTTCTAAACGTTAACGATCATCTGCATTCTTTCTGAAACTGCTGTATTCAAGAGAATATTTTTATGCAACAAATATATACAACTCTCAATCAAATCTCATCTCCATCAATCCATGAAAAATAAATACTGAAAAAGGAAATTACATATGCACATAATGTTCCTTTTCTTAACATAATGAGTAAATGAAATGCAAAAAAATCTATATTGTCAAAAGAGTTCTCTGATATTTTCATTGATATTCGATATGATGCGATGATTATTGTTATACCTCAATATCATTGCCACATTTTCATTCGACGTGTAATTATATATTCTTTTCAATTACAAAATGCTAGCCTGTGTGTCTTAAATAAGTTTTTAAAGCTGTATAGAAATGTTATGATAGCGGTAGCTAAATAAACTATCTGAAGGAACATTGTATGTTCTGATTTTAACGGAATAACCGTAAGAAGAAGAATCCCTTCATATTCTTCTCAGTTTTGAAAATACAAACAAACAAATAATTGGCATTGCATGTATAAGGATAATTTTCTTTTAAACAATAATTGTAAGTTTGAAATATGTGCTATTATATCATAATTTTAAAATACAGTATGCAACAAAACATTGTAATAAGCTACTATTAGCACGAGACATTAAATGAAAATGTTGCATGTTGGATGACTATTGAATATTTTATGGAAAATTTAGACGATTAGCGGCCTTGATATTATTTTTCTATTTCAAAGCCCTTAGTACATTTTTTTCCATTTTGTGTGTAGGTAACGTTTAATTATTTTTAATAGTAAATTTTTAAAAAAGATTTTTTTTTGATAGTTGTTGAATAAAATTTTTTTTTAGAGATTTTGCCATTTTGGATTTTTATTTACATGTCCAAAGTAACTAATAAGTAGACAAAATGGGAATGTTTACAACCAGCCATCAATATTTGCTATTATTAGTTTAAAACACAATTTATTAAAAAAAAAGATATTCAAGTATTTCAAAAGAATCTTGAGAACACATTTTTGAGTTTATATTTAAAAAGATAGAACAAGGATTTTAAGTATTATACGTTTGAGAGTATTCACTTGCACGTTTTAATTATTTCTTTCTGTATGTCTTATTTTAATTGTTCCCCAAACTAATGATTTTACGTTCGCATATAATTTCACTTAGAACAGTTACAAAAAAGTCATTTATCTATGGTTCTGTTGGAACTTTCTGCTTCCGTTATCTATTTTTTGTAGTATTTGTTTTCTTGGAAGAATAATGTGTCAGCAGGCAGCGGTTAAAACATGATTCACTTGAAGAAAGTTACACTTACTTTTTCACTAGTTAAAGGTATCCGACTACTTGCGACAACTTTTTTTTTTTAAACGGAGATTTTTTTTTGTGGTTTTTAGAATTGTTTAGTACATTTAAAAAATATACTAAAATTAAGAAGAGAAAAAAATTAATATTACTAAAATGGAAAAAAATTGGTAAAAATTTACAAAAAATAACATAAACGTGGCCCATTCTGTACCAAAAGAATATGAACTAATTTTCAATTTTTCAATTCTGATGTGTTGATATGTTATTCCTTTTTGAATTGACGTTCAGGATAAGAGATATTTTCTGTTTTACAAAAACTAGAGTCCTTTATCTTAATTATTATATGAAATTGCTTAAAAAAACATGGATTATATTAACATAAGGGACTGTAAATTTTACAATAAAACAGTGATTGATAAATCTGAAGGATAAAACACTTCTACTATTATACAGAACATACACAAAAATTTCAGTTAATTATTTTCAAAACTTTTTTAGAAATCGCTGTGTCTCCATTTGAGTATTAAAAAAACACATTTCGAGTAAAGCGTGTTTTAAAGTATGACATCTTGCTTAAAGTAATGGCATCTGTTTTACTAAAACACTTGTAGCTTTTGTTCTAGGGAACGGTAAATCATAAACTTGGTATTTTTATAGAGCTAATAAAATGGCCTATAAAATAAAATCATAAAAAAATTGTCAATTTTTGTAAACATTCACAATTTTAGGGTAGTGGGATACCTTAAGATTTGTATTCTGCTGTTAAAAAGAAAGACAATCTATCGTGACTTTTATGTTTCCAATTCTTTATGATCTGATTTTGTAATTTATTTGCATGTTTTACAGATTGGAATACTTCCTTGGTAGAACTTCATTTGCTGCTAAAAGAAGGCCACCATAGCTACTCAGTAATCACATATTCTTCAAGCCATTGTAGCTAACTTTTAATGTCATAAATAAAGTAATTAATTGAAGAGTATTTACAAGTAAGTTTATGCAACGCAAAGCAAAAAAAAATCGACTTTGATTAAATCTTTTTAAAAAAAGTTTTGTGATATTAAATTCTATTTCCATGAGAGAAATAGGGTCAAATTATCCAGAAACTCTTTCAATTGCATATTAAAGTAAACAGTTTCAGTTTTCTGAGTTATGAGAATCCTTTGAGATAGTTAAAATATCGGAATCCAATAATGTGGAAAGCTTTCTTCAGAACACTGTATTTAGTAACAATTGTGTCGGATGTGTTCAGAAATGTGGGCAGTTTTAAAAATTTGCTGTTGAAACATTTTTAGTATATGAAATGGCTGCCTCAAATTGATGTTAATTATTTTCCCTTATTCTCTGTGAAGCATATTTTATGTAACATGTGTGACAATTGTTGTTTTTATAATGAAATATATTACCTAAAAATGCTTAAAATGAATATTTTTGATTACGTACAAAAGCATCTACGTTTTCAAATGTCTAATTTTTTTCCTGAAATAATTACATAAAATTTCAAGTTTCTATCTAATATGATTTCTTTTTACCTAAATAGACATATTTTTTCTTATTCTTTTCAAAATTTTCCTGTAAAATATTTTTAAAATTAAATGAGAAAACTTTAAATATATATATTAATATTATATTTTAAATTAAGTACCAAAATTTTTAATTATGAAAACTTACAACACAAACCTTAATCTCATTATAAATCCGAAAGAAAGATAACTTCTATTAATGAGATATATATTCATTAAACTAAATGAGTTATTTTTGAGATTGTAATACGCATACAGTTCAAAATATGCCGCTTGAGATTCGCGGAACATGTCTGTCGAATGGATCCCTCATCTATGACATCAAGAATCTTTAATTATTAACCCATCTCGAACAGACCCAGAGGGAGACCCAAGCTGAGATGGACTGATTGTGTGGAAGAAGATTTTAAAGTGCTGAAAGTGACCAATTGGAGAACTGTCGCCTCCCGGAGGACAAGATGGAGGGATGTTCTGAGGAAAGCCTTGGCCCACCTCGGGCTGTCGTGCTAAAGAAGAAGAAGAAGAAGAATACGCATACAGTTCGAAAACAATGAATAACATTGGTTGGACAATTCACAGAGAATTGAGATGTAATGAAAATCCACAACAATAAAAGGACAAAATACACTTACAAATATACTGCTTAAATGCAGTATTTTAAAGCCCCCTACTTTGTTTTAAACCATTTTTGCAATACAATAAGAGCTGTAGAAATCTTTGCACACCAGGTATGATTTATTTTCTTAATTAGTGCAGTATCCCTAAATGATTGTTTTGGGGCGATTTTATTTTTCACTCTACACCGCAGATTCTTAACAGGCTTCTCAAATCTGACCAATCAAGTACTTAAATTTTATCTGTTATTAGACAGTCCTTAACAGTTTTTTTTTGTTTGTAAAATATCATGTAGAAATATTGAACATCCATGGATAGCTTCAACAAACGATTTCTGCTTGGTAGGTTTAGGTGGTAGGAAATACAGAGCATTATACAAGACACAGAATTATACTCCATAGCATCTGGAGAATGTTTTAAGGACAAAGTTACACATCTGTCGCATCTTTTTCCATTTGCGCAGCGAAAACGTACAGCACGTGCGGAAAATTGCTGTACACTTAACCATCAGAAAATGTAAGTTGAGGTTTTTTTGGGATGGTCGATAAGATAATTATTCTACATCTGTGGTTAAACGTCTTGAAATAGTTTTGAAATTGATGTTGGAACTATTTACTGCCAGAGTAAGTTTAGTAATATTAGAGGAGGTTATTGGATGTCATACGGCTGTCTTTCTTATCATGAATCATCGCGTACACTCATTTTACTTAGTCTATCACTTCTCTTAAGGTCCATTGATTTCCCGAAAATTTATATTGACAGTTTAATGTGCTGTTGTATTGTTTAAATACACCCTCAAACTTATTGCACTAATAGAAAAAACAGTTTTACGCAGCCCAGCTGTATTTTATGTCGGTTTTGCCTATATGTATTTTATGTCGGTAAATAAAAGTTGCCTATAGCAATAATTAAACCAAAATGCTGGTCTACTGCAAAATTTCCCAAACAACTGGTGATAAACGAGATGGGAATGTTTATTTATGAGCTGTAAAATAAGTTTAACGCAGATATCCACAAACCACGACTCTTTGCATAGACAGTTGCGGCTTTTCAGACTTTTACGTATATGTATCATTAAAAAATAATTATATCTCTCCCCTCCTACTAATACTTATACGTAGAGATAGTTCTTTGGTATATTAGTTATTTTGTCTTTCAAAAGATTTCTAACCCCTGATCTAACGCAATCAACATATGAGAAGATATAATAATTTGCAAAGACGATAAAATGCGTTAAAAGGCCGAAAATCAGCTATTGGTCTTGAAATTTTGCAGACGACTGTAAAATAAAAATAAAATAAATAAAAAAAGATTGAAAAAAAACATAGTTTATACACTGAGTAGTATTCGTTAAAAAAATCCAGTTTTTACTTAATATTCTTAAGTATAATTTAAATTGGACTTATATATTTTCATTACAAAAAATATTTTTTATTTCTTAAGAAATTACTTAGCTCGATAAGCACTTTTGAATTACCGTAAAATCCGGTGTATAACGACGCACTCCACCATATAACGTGCATCAATACTTTTAAGCTGTAAATTTTAATTTTTAGGTATACGTCGTATGATGCGCACCAGTTTTTTTACGGAGAAATCTGAAATGTATGTGCTCAGCACTCTTATGCTTTGAAATAATTTATTCGAGGTATTATTCTAAACTTTAGAAAAAATAGTATACTTCTAGAGCTACAACCCTTTAAGTACATAAGAAATATCATTTCTTTTAAATAAACAGTATTTCGAGATATATGTCTAATAAGTCTAATTTTTTTTCTATGCTCATCTTTTTTTGTTTTTAAAGCTCTCATTTTTATACCGTGCACCGTAAATTTCGATCTTATTTTTTGTGTTAAAAGTACGCGTTATACCGTAAATTTAACGGTAAATAAAGAGAGTTTAATGTGTGAAAAAAATGTTATGTTATTTTATTATAAATATTCCAAAGTGAGAACTTCGAAAATTGACAGCAAAAGAGAAATTATGCTAAAAGCGCAATCAATAAAAGAATTATAGACAAAGAAAAAATTAAAAAGTGTCAGCGCTGTAATTTAATGAAAGAATATCCTTTTACAAAATTATTCTGTCACAATATATATTTTTAAATATATAAATATGTATATATATATATATATACATATATATATATATATATATATATATATATATATATATATGATAATATAAAGAGAGTTAGGGGCTATTTTTAAAGACACAGTATTATATTTTCAATAATTAAAAATAAAAGAAATTTAATACATTTTTCAAACTTTATAGAAAGAAATTATTTATCTCTTTATTATTTAGTAATTTAAATACCAGATTGCTGAAGAAGTTTATGTTTTATTATATTTATAGCAGATGCTTATGCTTCTCATTTATAAAGGATTATTAATATGTCACAGCCTTTATTTTTTCCATAAGAAAATGAAAATACTCATTTATTCGTTTTATGTTTATATTTTTTAAAGATGATTTTTTTTCCTGATTTTGTGGCCATCCCTCTTTCAGCTGACAACCAATTTGTTTGTATAAGATGCTTTTTACATCGTTAATTAATTTTTATGTTTAATATTTTTATCATTTTTTTAAGTGCAGTTTTTTTTTTTTTGTAAAAATTCTCTTAAGTATGTATTTTGTTGGCATATATTATTTTCCTTTAATTAATTTTACTATGTTGCCATCAGGATTTGAGGTAGACCATATTCTTCGATATCTTACGGAAAAAATAATATTTAAAATGATAATGAGCTTTCCTTTTTTATGGAAAAAAAGGCTTGAATGGTTAAAGCTCTTGTTTCCCTGGATAATTTTTTCCGGTTATTTGTTTTCCATTAAATATCTAAAAATAAACTTTTAAATTTTAGAATCTACATTCTTTTTTGTGACACAATGTTTTATTCGCGTATTTTTATTTTAAACATTAATTTAAGGAGTCCGACTACTCTAAAATTGTGAATTTAGCCAAAAATTGACAAACTGTCTTATAATTTATTTTATAGGTCATCTTATTAGCTTTATAAAAATACGAAGTTTATTATTTTCCGTTCACTAGAACAAAAACTACAAGTGTTTTAGTAAAAGCAGATATCATTACTTTAAGCAAGATATGCTTTAAAACGCGTTTTACTCGCAGTGTGTTTTTTTAAAATTGCTCAAATGTGGGGACAGCGATAAAAGAAAATTGAAATTAATTAATTGAAATTTTTTGTGTATGTTCTGTATAATAGTAGAAGTGTTTTGACCTTCACATTTATCAATCCCTGTTTTATTACAAAATTCACAGTCTCTTATGTTAATATAAAAACTGCTTTTTTAAGTAATTTCATATAATAACTAGATAAAATGCTGTAATTCTTGTAAAAAAATTAAAATATTTTTTATCCTGAAGGTCATTTCAAAAATAAATAACATAGCAACCCATCAGAATAGAAAAAATAAAAATGTGTTCATTATATAACTTTTGATGCAGAATGGGCCTCGTTAATGTTATTTTTTGTAAATTTTTACCAATTTTTTCCCATTTTAGTAACAATAATTCCTTTTTCTCTTCTTAATTTTAGCATATTTTTCTTAAAATGTACTAAACAATTCTGAAAACCACAAAAAAATCCCCATACCTCCATTTTTTTAAAAAAAAGTTGTCGCAAGTATAGTCGGATACTAAAAGATATTATAACTATTTATTTTTTGAATATTTAATATTGGATACACATATTTATTTTTCTATATAAATATATTTTTATTCACTAAAAATCGTATAAAATTACGTTATATCTAGAATAATGATACTTCAAAATTGTGTAGTTATTTTTAAAATTTTCAGTCAAATAATTGCCTAAAATATCTAACCCATAAAATGCATTCTAGAATAACATATTTCTTACTTATATTAGAAATATCAATTAACAGATTTTAAAAATGAAATGTAAATTAAAACAATAAGCCTGAATATATGTGTGTCCATTCCTGCTCTCAGTCTTGGAATAATCAAGCGACTTACACAGGAGTGGAAGGCTTATGTTAGCTGCTACTAAGAATTTCGTGAAACTAGAATATTATTGTTAAAATGGTCGCATTCACAAAATTAAATCCATACAACAGCGTTTCTCAAAGTGTGGGGCGTGCCCCCCTAAGGGGTCTTATGACTCTACGAAGGGACACAAGCATATTAAAAAGTCGAAAACAAAATATTTAAAAAAAATTAATTTAATGAAAGCAAAGAAACCACACCCATTATTACAAAAATACACATTTACACCGATGTTAATCACTTATAAATGTATCACAGTACTGCACAATGTATTTTATAATTTAATAATACTAAGTTAAGGACAAGTTTAATAACTACCAGTGACTCCATGGGCTTGTGGTGTATAAAATGATACACACAAATTAACACTTATCTTGATAATTTATGCAGTTTATAATTAATCCCGATTCTCTCCCCAATGCCACCTTTCCCACGTAGGCGTCTATACGTGATGTATTGGGGGGGGGGAAGAAAAGCAATAAATAATAAAATCCACTGAAATAAATAAATCCTTCGCAAACACTGTCAAAATCTATTTGTTGCCATTCCAAAGCCTTCCGAAAAAATTTATGAATAGCGCGATGAAAATTATGATTGAATATTGGGTCGTAAATATTGAAAGCTTGAGAAGCACTGCCATACAACATTTACAAATGCAGCATGAGATATGATACTATTAGACAATAATCCCTGCTTTCTTTTGCTTCTGAAAACGCATTTATATACCAAGTCAGAAAATGCAGTTTGCTTCGGTCTTTGACCTATCAACATAAAAAAAACAACTTAATTTATAACTGTGGTTCTCTGGGGAAAAAAATGCAATTCATAGAACAAAATAAGATTTTACATAATTAAGGAAAAAAGGATCCCTACAAGTTATAATATATTCAATTCGTGAAGGATAAAGTAAAACATACATATCGAAGCTAAAACATAAATTTTACATTAATATCCTGTAAAATTACATATAGTTTAATGGAAAAATTATAATATATGACACATTACCATTACATAGATAAGAATGATAAACATTTTGCTTAGAATATTTCAACATTATGAATTTATTTACTTTTAAAATATCAATTAAAGGATAACTATTCATATATATTAAAAAACAGCACATTCTTGTAGTTTTTTAAAAATTTCTATAGAATTCAAGATTTTAGTAATTCATTCAGTTGATCTTTAAAGTCTTGCAAATTCTTCATGCTTTTTTATAAATTTACTAATGAAAAACGTATTTGAGTTTAAATTACAAAGTTCTTTTTTTTTTTTTTGGTCTAAGAATAAATATTTTCTCTGAAAATATTACATCTTAGGTTTATATTGAAAGTGCTTATTGTTTATTATCATTACTTAAATAAACATAAAATTATCAGTATATTCAATTTTCGTTGTGTTTTGAGAAACGAAACCAATATTTGTTCTTTTTTGGGAATGTACTTTACTGAATTATTCACAAACAATATTATGGAAAAAGGAAATATGGCGAAAGGAATATTCCCACCCTACAGGCAAATTAATGGTGAAAAAGAGAATTCCATGACTTGTATTGGCTTTTGTGGTTTCTGCTTTCTTTATAGTACCTGAGAGAAAAAAAAAACTTGCTCAATAAATTCCTAAGCCCAATTCCATATTTCAATATTCGTAGCAAGATACTGCAAGACTTATTTAACCAAAACAGTTGTTGGAATAACAAACAAATGTTAAAGCAACACAATCTATTGGAAAGTCAAAGAGCAAATGAATAATTTTAAAAATGAAATTTTTGAGTTGATTTTTTTGCAAGGTACATATACTTGAAAGAATCGTATTTCATTTTTATTCCTTATTTAGGCTCATACATTTTTCGAAAAAGAGAAGAATTTTTTCTTGAGAAATGCTTTATTTTAATTAAACTTTATTGTTTTTCTTTAGAACGACGAATAAATTTTATTTTTGAAAGCAAGAGGAAGTGTATATATTGTTTTCCTCTTTTTTCCTTTCATAATAAATAAGAAATTCTTTATATTATATGTTAATTCCAAATACTGTGAGTTTTTCTACTTATACACTTTAGCTTAAAGTCTTTCTTAGTTCTGTAACATGATTTCTTATTGGTTTCGCGTTTTAATTTATAATTTTTAGCAAGGTTATCTATTCAGAATTTTTTAACATTCCGGATGAACCATTTTTACTATTTAGATTATTTTAAATAATTCATGAAAATGTTAAAAAAATGAATATACGGTATTATTATTAACATACACACATCCCATCATATAAATCTTTTTATAACCAAGGAAATTCATATCTTTAAGTAAAATCATGAGCAAATTATTTTTATTAAAATCCTTTTACTTATTGATGCGTTAGAAATGCATTTTGAAATGATGGAAATAGATATCAGAATTTTCATCCTAGGGTAATTGAATAAGATTTTACTTGAAACTGTTCTTCAAAATGTGCCTTCGTCATTTTAAGTTTTTTTTTTGAACTTATATATTCCAATCAGCATTATTTTATACGATGACCAATTGGAATCATTGAAATTTTAAGTTACAGACAACTCTTTTTAAATGGTCTTTTTTACACGATTTATACATAACACGGTTTTTCAAACTTTTTAAACGATTATTTTGTTCCAGCACAAACTCTCACCCTATCCAATTTTTTTTTTTAAAATTCTTATTTTGATACTGTAATTAGAGAAGCAGTAGATTTATGCTCACATATGTATGAGGAATTTGGTCAACTTCCCTGCTTGTTTACTTTGTATTCTGGAGTTATGGGAATACCCGAATTTTTATGCTTAATTTTTTTCTTTATTTTGTTGTATTGAAATTGAATACTACATTTTGTTCTTCATTATTGTAATTATTGTTCTTACTAATTATACTTTGTGTTAAGGTATCCGACTAGGTTGAAAAAGTGCTTTTTAGGTGTTTGATGTTTAGTGTTGTTTGGACTATTAGGGAGAAATGAAATATAATTATTGAGGAAGAAGGATAAATACATAAAACTAGAGAGTTTTTTAAGCTGTTTTTATGGCACTTACTTTATCTAACTTATAAAAATATTTTTTTAATGCGTTTTTTAAAGAATGAAATTTTTATGATAATTTTTGCACGAAAAACGGAATATCTGTAAAACAATCCCATCAAATTCAATGAAATTCATAATATATATGTTATATACCCTTCAGAGTGTAACAAACCGCAGATTTTAAGATACCTACATTTAATAACATTTTACAGCCATTTTTAGCTTAGAACATGCAGTAATTTTGATGGAAAATCATTAACATCAAATTTAAATGCTAATAAAATATTTGTTTCTTAAAATACTTTTTATCTTGCGGTTTGTGACACTTCAGAGGTATCAAGAAGTATATTGATGAAATTAAAATTGCATAATGTGCAATTTATTTTTATTTATGGTGTTTTTCTAAACTTTAAAAATTTTGCTAAAATTTCATAAATTTTTTTTTTTTACAAAACAAAGGATGACACACATTATTTATTTAACAATTATGACTTTTTAAGCCTATTCATGTCCTTTAAAACACTGCATTTATTCTGAAAATCAAGTTTTGAAAAATTTGTCTCCGAACCTAGTCGGATCCCTTAAAGCCCTTTAGATGAGAAGAATTTGATCGAATATATGACAATTTATGATAATAAAGAAGTCGATAAAGATAAATTCGAAAGTGAAGTTCAGCTGTTAACAGATGATTTAATTTGCGAGGGTATGAAATTTACAAGTTGATTCTGACTCAGTATGTGCATTAAAATTTTAACGTAATCTTAAGTTTTGTATAGCAGTATATCAAGAATTGTATAAGTAATTTGAGAAACCAAAAATAATAACAGACATTGTAACAACAACAAAAAAAAAATCAACAAATGCTTTTAATAACGAAATAAATTCTTCATTTGAGTCAAAGCCGACAATAGTGCAAGACATATCTGACACATCTGTTGATGATAGAATGTTTGATCCACTTCGTAATAAACGTGCATGCTTGTTATTAAGTAGCAAAGAATAGTTGTTAGTAGTTTTAAATGTTGTATGTACTTATAGAGTAAAGTTTTACTGTACACAAATTAAAATTTTTTTTCGTAATAAAAATGAACTGTTTTTTTTTTTTTATTAAGATGAAACAGGAATTTCATTATTACTTTCTTTGCATGGTTTTTTGCGAAAATATAAAGAGTTTTTTATCCTACAGGATTTTTTAAAATTGTGGAACATATCTTCAAATTAACCATAAGTCGCATGTATTTTGTACACAATTTTTTTGCACTGTTTTCTAAGGAATGTACCTACTGAGTAAAAAAAGAGTTGATTGTATAGCCTAGATAACGCGTAATTTGGAATATGTACTAAATGAAAGTAAAAATACAAACATTCATTGAAGATCATTATTTTCCAGCACTTTTGAGATGCTCTTTCATATAAAACAAACAATGATTTGCGAGAAACCATCTATAAAATTGTTATTAAAATATTAATTACAAAGAATTTTTACTATTTGTATGAAAATAATTACATGTATGTAAGAATGAAAACGCAATGAATTATTTTCTAAAATAATATGAAACATAAGTTATTCAATAGGCTCAACATGTTTTGTAAAGCACTATATTTTCCAGATAGTTCATTTAGTCTAACTCATAAAATGCTATCTTTTTTCTTTATCAAAGATAAGTTTTTGAAAAAAAAATTATTTTCTTTTTACAACTAATTTGTTTACCAAGATTTACATGAAATTGAGCACCAACCGTAGTAAACCTCTGACATAGACATTGCTTTTAGTTTACGTCTATATCTCACTACTAATGGTTGGAGGAAAATGAGATTCAAAACCGAGTTACGTGCGACGTAGAGGACCGATATTGTTACTTATATTTAAATAACTTCCCTTGTCTCATGTCGGAATTATCGGTAACGAGATAACAGACTCACTGGCAAAGGCTGCCCTTTTGTATACTCCTCGATATTTCTTTGGATACTCCTTTTTGGATACTTCTAATATGACTTATACTTTTAGCGAGGTGTTCTCCGATAGTAAAGAAAAGCAAAGGGATCTTTGGAGAGCTCTTCTTGAACATGTCTAGTACTCACGAAAGCGTCCTGGTGGCTCCTTACTCTTTGAAGGTCATAGAGGTCAGCGGACTTGCATATCTTGATTTCTCAATAGTCGCTTAAAACCTCTCACTTTTGAACAGGGGCCAAAAGTTTTTAAGATCTATATATACGAAGTGTAATGCTGCTCAGGCATCACCTGAACACATTTTACATTGTTTAAATTTTAACTCGGACGAGGTCTTAAAACCTTTTTTATTTTTGGATTTTTGGGAAGTATACGGATTGATAGAGTTGGCCTATAGTCTTAGATAGGCCAACTAGGGATTATAAGCAACAACAAATATCGTTCCTCAATGGATTTTTGGAAGGCAGACATTTATAATGCTGAATTCCAGGGACAAAAGCAATTAACACTGCTATAAATATTTATAATTAAATATTTATTTGTGAGTGATGCAAAATAGAGAAGCAGATAGATGCTTATTTTTATCATATTAGTTTCTGCTAAAAAGTCCCAATTAAAAATGTGACCCATATTAAAATTTTATAGAATATTTATCGCATTAGAGACGTATAACTTTTTGATTTTATATTTTGTAATATAAACTAGAAATTCAAAAAAATATTTGATTATAATTCATTTCTAGAGGGAGATTTTGGACTATTCCTTAATTTAATGACAAACCTAATGTAGTTACCAATCTCATTCTTCACTATTGTCAAAACATATTCTCAAAATCACGTTGAAAAGTTTGTCACTTGATTTCAAACAAGGAATGTGCTTTTTTATTTTCAAAAAAAAAAAAAAAAAAAATCTTAACATTTTCAATGGATCTAATCTTTTCAATTCAACCAAGATAAATTTGTACAAAATCCCTCTTGGAATGGTTAGTTTCCTGTTATACTCTCTTCCACTGATTTATCGTATCACTGCTAATCGATTCAGTCGTATGGAACTTGGGGTGCTCTTGTATGAATGATCATGAGTCTTGTTCTCAATGATGGCAGAGTTCGGAATCAAGCCATACCTTTCATGAGTAATCACCTTTCGGCGCATGTGACAGCTAAAACGCATCATAAACTCGATCTTTAAATGTACCACTGTTTGTAAAGTTATGCAATTTAGAGCTGTGTTGGGGATCTTAGCATAATTGTTGAAATGGAATGTATGATGCTTAAATATATAAATATATATTTTTACTCTTGTATCAAATTCCTTTGATCTTTTAATAGGAATTCAAAGAATGCTTGAATTATATTTGATTGAGTTTCTATTTAACGATTTATAAATTTAAAAAATAATGTTAGCTGTTTTTCTTATAATTTTTTACAAGTCAATTATTTGATTAGTAAAACAGCTTTTCCGATAAATGTACTCACAAATTTTCAGTTTAATTTACAATTAACTATATTCTATGAATTCTGTTAATTTGTAAGAATTATCTAAGTATTCTAGAGATTTATATTATAATTTAATTAATTTTGCCTTCTTTTAGAGTCGTTGTTTTTTTGAAAGCTATTGGAATTAAAAAGACTTAAGGACATTAAGTATGATTATAGAAAACATAAAAAATTATAAATTTATTTTTCTTCTGCAAAATATCGGAATAGTAAAAACTTAGTGAAAAAAATGCTTATCTGAAGAGTTGTTGAGTTCATGGCATTAGAAAATCAAGATAAATCAAAATTATTTCACAAAAAAACACATTTGTGCCAGTAAGAATAAAATTGTTTCAATACTTTAACACAATTTTATTCTTACTGGCACAAACGTGTTTTTTATGGGTTTGCATTAGTAATTTTTCATAATGGTATTGATGTTGAACATCACCAATTCAGAATTCGCGGTGAATGTACTGTTTTTATTGCCGAACTTTTAAGTATCAACCATAGTATGAAATGGATCATGCAGCATAAAGGAGCTTCTTAATGTTTGATTTGTTCAGATTTCTTTTCTTCCTTGGAAAGTCTACAAGATATTTCATCTTACAATAATATTCTTGTGGATATTCAAAAGAATCTTAAAATTATTTAGGATTCAAATATCCTAGTGTTATTTACTTTTGTTCGTGGCCAAACTGGGATATTTGGAAAGGAAAGAGCTGATTTCTTGGCAAAGTCCGCAATCAAGCGGGTGATTGAAATATCAGTTAATATTGAAAAATCATTCTTTAAAAAAAACTGAAGAAAATGTTTTTCTTGGAACACTCAGTACACGCAATCAGTTCACTCTTTTCAGAAAAAATATTCCAACCACTTCCACACTTCTTGTGATCACTTTTTTGCGAATATTAAAATCCCACATTTCCTCACAGGACATAGTAATTTTAAAGTGTACCTCAGCAGATTTAACCTGTGCACTTCTAAACTTTGTGACTACAATATTGGTGGTGAGCAAAGTGTGTAGCATCTTATCAGAGGCGTAGCTACCGCCTTATCAGCCGTATCGATAATACGGGGGCTCCTAATCTACAGGGGCCCCAAAATATGTAGCGAAAAAAATTGTAAAATGTTATCAATCAGGGGCCTAGCTACCTCCGTATCAATGATAGGGAGCCTCCTAGCTACAGGGGCCCCAACGTGTAATAGCAGTCCAACTAACAGGGTTCTCATATCTATAAAAGTGCCCTAAAGGAATTTTGATACAGGACTCACCTCAAAACTAGCTACGCAACTGTATCTTATCCTTTTATGTCCAAAATGACTGAAAGTCAAACTGCATGCTCTTAAAATCAACTAGCCTGCTAATTTTTTAAAAACTTGTTTGAAGTAAAGCTTCGTTTACATTATTTTGTTTCTTCATTGATATGATTTTGTAAATTTTCCATTTCTATCTTTTTGTAACTTCATTGTGTTGGTTTTGCTGTGTAATTGCATTATTTTGTAATGTATTTTTTTGTCTATGTAACTTATTTATTTTTGTTATTTTACTATTTCGTAACTTTTGTTTTGCTATTTACTTTTTATTTTATTTTTCTTATTTTGTTTTTCTTACTTTTGTAAGCCCCGTATGATACTTGTGGTACACGGGAATTATTTTATTAATCTTCAACAAAGTAATAATAAATTTTTTTAAATAAGCATGTTGCCTACGTTGACAAGAAAAAAAAAGAAAAGAGAATTAATTGTTACATTTTGTGCACTACTATCATTATTCCAAAATCATTGAAAATAGCACATACGAGTTTCGTATATAATTCGTATTCGCACATTCGTATTTTCATTTGGTAATATAATTTTAAAAAAATAATGAATTTTTAAGCAGTTTACTCAAAACAATTAACAACCCTCAATAATAATAATTATCAAAATTAAGCAATCATTTTTTTTGTATCATAACATAGAAAAATACAACGTAAATAGACAGTTGAAGCATTTTAATTTGTATAAAAACAATTTCTGTGTGCTTTGTGTTATTTTTAAATTCACAGTAGATTTTAGCAATTAAAATATAAAAGTTATTGTATAAAAATAAATAATAATTAAATTTTTTTGAAGAGATTCGCAATTTTATTTTTAATATTTTTCGAATTTAACACGTATTGCATCAATTTATTTATATTCTTTTATATTTTCAATTCCCCACAAAAGTTTTTTGTATTCGGAAGCAATTTTTCTTATGCAAAAAAGCATTGCAATTTTTATTTCACTAAATTAATTTAATTGTTAGAAATATTTTTTTTTAAAACTTTTCAACTCATAACATTCTTGATCCAAATAAACGTCGTGAAAAAATTATTCATAATTACATATATATAAAGCTATGAAACGAAATATTTCAAAAGTATATCTTGGCATTAGTAATGTAAAACATTTTGTTAAAATAGAATCCTAAGCAAAAAACAGCTTTAAAAATCCTTTTTTTGATCTATGATTTCTATAGCATAGAACACAGTTTGAAGATAAGGTATATATATAAAATCATAAAACTACCTAAAAGTAAGAAAAATCGTACATTTTTCTGTATTATACATTTCTTTTTGGGTTAAATTATTTTGCTAGGGGAAAATGATGTATAGGAAATAATAATCGTGAACGAAATTGTTTTTCATTCTGATTCTGGCAGTCTCTGCCAGTGGGTAGAGTTATATGGGGTCTGGGTTTTACCAAATTTCTCTGTCAGAAAAAGATTAGGAAATATTACTCAGATTCAGGAGCAAATGCCATTACTTTATTATCTTCATGAGAGTTATAACTTGATCAATTGCGCAGCATAATAAAATTACTGAGGATTTAGGGATGAGAAAATATTTGATTTGATTTGCATCGAAATTCTTTTTCTATATTCATTATTTAATACCTGTAGAAATTAAAATTGCATTTAATGGAAATAATGATGTAATGAATGCAGATAAAAGGTAGCTTCTTTAAAGCTGCGAACCATTTTGCAAAACGTTTTAGCTCTTTAATAAGTTATAAATTGCTTGATTTCATAAATTTAATTTTAAATCAAATTATAGATTGTTATGCATAATATTATACACACTTAGACTCAGCATTGACTTTAGTATTAACATTTTTGGAAATAGTACATTTAAAAGCAGTCATGAATTATTACAATATTTTACTTTTTTTAAAAAAAATTAAAAAACTATTTTTATCTCAATTATGCCAAAATCTACAACATTGTAAGTGTTCCGAAAATTTGCAAAAAATTTAAATAATTTCATGGTACAAATTTCAAATTCATAATTTTTTTCTGTTGAAGTTGTTTGTGATAGTAATTATTATTTAAATCAAATTATTGATTTAAATTATTAATCAGATATTTAAAAAAATTAGTATTACATTTTTAGTTTAATTCTTTTTGCCAAAATTTTAGTAAAGAAAGAATTATTTCCCACTATTATATGAATAAGATTTAAAATTTTTTTTTATGAGAAATACATCTATATTATTAAAAATAATAATAATTCCTTACTACTAATACATATTCTCACATGTTGATCTAAGCGATAATATGGAAGATATATTTATACATCGCATTATAAACAATGATTTTCTGATGGTAAACTGAATTATAGACCTAATTTAAAGCAACCGTATTGTATATTTAACTTTTATGTTACAAAAACGAAGCTTGGAAAATTAGAACAACTTTATTTCAGAAAAATACCCAAAAAAGGTCATAGAATCATTAATTTTTCACCCTCATTTTTAAAATAATACTTAGTTTTGGTTATCTTTAAAAAGACCATTCCCTATCTGCATGATTCAGTTTCTGGATCTCCAAATTACAAGTTAGTTTACTTATTATCCACCAGAGGGCAATGCTATACTATAAACCTAGAATTTATTTTAGCACACGGATTCTCTCATTGCGCGCATGACTTCAATTACCTTATAATCAGTGAAAGCTATAATTAAGAAATAAACGGTTTCATCGCATTTTTCTCTGTGGTGTCGAATAAGTCTGAGTTACTTTTCGATGCATTTTTCAAACGATTAATGATAATGAGAAATCGATGATTTCTTTGGAAGCTTGGAGTAGTTGATTTAAATGAGGTTTTGATGGACCAGAGCTAATAAGCAGAGTTTAATAACTCTCGTAAAAATAATCAATATTCACCAACTCGTACATGCTAAATATCGCTGAGATTCAAATGCGATATTAAATAGTAGATAAATGGAATTTTTATCTCATTTATGATAATGAAAAGAGACGTATTTAAGAATGAAGGTTCAGTTTATCAAAGAAATAAAAAAATAATTTATCGGCATTTATTTAATGAGGCTTTGATATCTAATGTAAGTTTTCTTAATCATTTAAAAAAGTTTGAAATTACAAAGAAAAGTATAATCAGTACGTTTTATTCTAAAGTGTTACAAAGATTTTCGAAATGAAACCTTCTTTAGAAGTTTTGTTTCATTAAAATGGCAACTCTCTCTCTCTTCTTCACAACCAAAAATATTCAAATTCTTGTGAATTTCGAATGAGAATTAGAATAAATTTTTGAAATGTACACCAGAAGATTTTGTTACTTTGCTTGCTTTATTATATCAAGCAAATATTATATAAACAGGTTCCTTCTATGATCATTAAAAAGTTACAAAAATTTCAAAATAATCTTATTGAGAGAATGAATTAAAATTTTTTATTGTTTAGTAAGCTTAATTTTATTCAATTAAAAATATACGATGTTTTATAAACTTTAAAATAATAAAGATTCTAGCAATTTTAAGGGGTTGCTGCTTGTGATGCTATTTAAAAGGAATCCACGAGAATTTTTTTCCATAAAATTTATTGTTTTTAAGATTAACAGATTTGTTAGATTTCTATGTGTATAAAAGATATTACCCCCCCCAAACTGTTTTTCAAAAATTATATCTATATTTAATTTCAATTCAGTGAATGAGAGAAAAATTTTCAGAGATTGAAGTCGGTTTTAAGTTTAAGGGTTATGAAATAAAAACTGTATTTCTTATATACAAACCATTTAAAAAATACAGTACTATTTTAATAAATTTTTCTACTAACCAATATTTATACTTTATACTGTTACAGTTCGAAATTAAATTTTACAAATATAATATATCCTAATAATAAGAGTAAATAATATTTCTTAAGACAGTGTTTCTCAAACTGTGGGGTGCTCCCCTCTGGGAAAGGCGTGATAATCCTGTCAGGGGAACACGAGCATATCGAAAAATCAGAAATATAGATTTACAAAAATTATTAATTTACTGAAAGGAATCAAAACAAAATACATTTTGAGATAATAAAAAAATATACACTTACACACAATGATATAATATACTTACAAATGTGTCAGCATTGCGCACTATATTTGACCATTAATTCATCAATACTAAGTTAAGAACAATTTTAATCATTACTAGTGACCTCATTGGCTTGTTAATTACAAAATTATATGGAAAATTTAATACTTATCTTGATAATTAGTTCAGTTTATAAATAAAAGCGTATTTTAGCTTTAGCGTCAAAATACATAGTTATTGAATTCAATACAGATGTATGGATGGGGGCGCCATGAAAGTTATGTTTGAAAATTGGGTCACAAACATTGAATGTTTTTGAAGCACTGTTTTAAGTCATGAAAATGTCTTTTTCAGATTTTTATTTATATGAAAGCTTTCTTTTTTCTAATTATTTTAACTAAAAAGCAATCTTAAGTAAAACCGTTTTATTTATTTTAAGATTTTTTTTTTTTTAATAAAGATTTTTTATAAAATATAGAATATATTAATTAGTTAATATATTTTTTATTTTTTTTATCTGTAATGTAAAAATATTTATAAAAAATGAAATATACTATACTCTGAACTTGATATCAGTGATGCAGAATTATATAAAATTACATCAAAAGAGATGGAAGAAAAGTTTCAGAATATCATACCAAGTGAAGAAAAAGTTCCTCAAAATACATTAGGTTTTTCCCACAGATATTATAAATGACAAACTAAAAAAAAGATTTTTTCTCGCTTCTGTAATAATGGTTGTAATCAAAAATTACATTTGCTTTCATCCAGTGCGAAAAGCAACACATATCGACATTATCTCTCACGCAGATGCGAGTTTAATACAACTTTCCATAAGCACTTACGGCACGAGAACAAGATTTAAAAAAAATCTGAAAGAAAAAAAAATGTATTTTTCATGTCATATTTTAATGAACGTTGCATGCAACAATCATGAAAGGGAATGTGGAATCATTTAAGTTGCCTGCCAAGAGGGGAAAAAAGGGTGATAAAAAATGGCGGCGGTGAAAAGTAGAACTTGATACACTATTGAAACTTTTACGCTTTATATTTCGTATCGTAATGATGATCATCATCTTTATGATGTCTATTATCATTAGTATCTGTGCGCCGATGATCTTTCTGTAGGTGATCTTCTTATAGTCTGGGTGGATTCGATACTGTTCAGTTTCGTTTTCGTTTTCCTTTGCGTTTTTACTAACAGGGGGTTAGTTAAAAAATGATTAAATTTATGTATAAGTGTGTAATAATATTCAGATGCATAGCTATGACGTGTGTTATTTCTTGCACTTACAAATATAAGTATATCACCAGAAGTTTAAAATCGTTTAAATTAATATTGAGAAATATTTGTTCTATTAAATGAATTAGCTAATTTAAGAAAAATCCTAGACAAAGATATCGTTTTTTATGAAATTTCTAAGCGTCTTTTATTAATTATAGGGCTTTATTTTATAATTAACTTATTTTTCCGTGTATAAAGGAAATATTTTGTTTAATTGCTAAATGCTTAAACTTTTTTTTTGCCCTCATATATATGGTAAATGAAATGTAAAATAAAATAACTTTGTAATCACACAAAAAATTAAATTTGTTATTGAGTACTTTAAATATTATTTCCCTATTATCCGACTGTATGCTATACGAATTGGATTAGAAACACTCTTTGGAGATTCCATATATAGTTTTATTATTTAACATACATGATGTAATTTAAGTACATGTTAGGTATAAAAAATCATTATTGCTTAGGTTTAACGACAGATAGGGCGTAAAGATATGTAATAAATACTAAATTACTTAAATAAAAATTTTCTAAGGAAAAACACAAGAAAAGTTTCAAGGACAGTTTTAAAAATAAATAAATTGACAAATAATGGATTAAATATACCCTTTTTTTAAATCAAAATAATAGAGCTTCAATTATATTTTACCTTTTGTAAAACCTTTGTATTTTACCTTTGTAAAACCTTTGTATTTTAAAACCTTTGTATTTGTTTGAATTTTACCTTTTGTTATTTTTTTTCTTTCTCATAAGGAGATTATTGTTTAAAATTATTACATAATAGAGTTAAAGAAAAATTCGCATACGAATTAAAAAGTAATTGAAAAAAATACGAAATTCTCTTTACAAGTAAAAATATTAAATTAAGAAAAATTTATTCTTATCCAGATTAATTAAAATATATTTCTGATTTGAAGTAGTAAAAATATTATTCCGACATAAGCACAGCCTCTTATATGTAAAAGAAAAAAAAAGAAAATTAAAAATATAATTGAAATAATTTTTAATGCGGTTTACATTATTGTTAATTAGGATTTTATTTTAAGGAAATAAATTTTTGTTAATTTTTGAGTAGTTGTGCTATGATATTAGAACACAAAAATTAATTCTTGCAACATCGTATATCAAGTAATATTTCCTTTTGAAATCCCATCACATTTGTAGAATAAAATTCAGATTTATATTAAAATTCTTTCAATAAAATTATTGAATACATTAATTAACTGACAAGGAAAAAGTTAACTCAATCCGAAAAATGATGATTTGTCAAATGCTGCATATATCTTCAAATAAATTTCATTTAAAAAGTATGGGACACAATGTTATTTGCTGCAGATAAATTGTAGAGAGAGATAGAGAAATTTGATCCTTATTCATTTATAATCCTCAACTGAAAAAGGAGATAAAAGTCCTTTTCCCTAGAAGTTGACAAAATAAAATTTTTAATTTTTTGAAATTTGGCAACAGTGCATTATAAACCATTTATCTTTTCATTTGTTCTACCAGTTCTAATGGATAAGCTTATAACCTGCATTTAAATAAAGAGGATGAATAAATTTATTCCCTAATGGTTAAGTATTTTTATTTTATAGTATTCCCGAGTTTGAAAATGAGCTGGTTAGAGATTATTTTAAATTATTCTATTTTGGTTACTTTTTATTTCCTAATTTCGTTCAACATTTGCTTAAGATTAATTCATCAATGGAAAAATTTAGGAAATTTTAACACACGCTAAATATAATATAACTTTTATATTTAAAGAGAGAAACTAATTAATCAGAGAAAATTTTTACGAAGTACAAAATTTAAAATGAAACACGAACTGCCATAAGTTTCAATAAATAAGGGATTAAAATAAAATATCATAAAAGAATTAATTAAAACAAAGTACTAAAACAAAACATTTTACAAAAAGCAAACGAGTCATTGCAAAATTTTTAAATTTTAGAATTAAACTGAAGTAGATTTTAAAATCTATAAAAACCCGCCAAAATATAAGCAAACATATCAAAAGTTAATAGACTAAAATGAAAAACTATTATGTTTTCTTGAGCTGTCACTGATTTAGGACAGTGAAATAGTTTTAAGTTTGTTTCACAGGATCCAACCTTCCCCATCTAGCAGAAAATTTCGCCATAATAGTGCAATAGAAAGTGAAGAAAAAAACTTAGAAAGAAAAATGAATCCAAGCCTATATATATATATATATATAAGTCAATAAAATACGAAAATTTACTTTTTTCATGTTATAAAAATATCTTTTACTGTATTTTCTTAAAACCATTTAAGCATTCAATGGATATCAAAGGATTCCTAGGAATAATAATAATAATAACAATAATTTTATTGCGAAATTAAAAAAAATAGAACTGTGGGAATCTACGTTATAGCTTTGGAAAAATTTAAATTACAATAAGACATCATTTTTATTGAATTTCGACATACCATCATAAATCATAGATGTTTGCCTTTTAAATAGAAATGAATTCGAACAATAAATGGTTAATAACATTAATAACAATTTTAGTTGCAGTTATATATCATTTACTATTAGAGGTCAAACACTTCACAATTCGTTTCATATTAATTAGTAACTTGCATTTGAGAACGAAAGTAAAATTTACTTTATTATTAAAACTGAAATGTTCAAACATTGAATTAAACCATACATACTCTTAGAAGCTTATTATTAAGATTCGTAAGCTTATTTTCAAAAATAATTCTCATAAATATTAATTATCATCTTGAAAGCACGAAAATAATTTTGGTACCTTCGTTTCCATCATTATTCAATATTCAAGAAAGATTTATTCATTAATATTAAGAACGTATGCTTAAATGTAGTTTTTGTTAATTATTTTGAGCTTCAGGCAAAAAATAATTAACCATTTTCTTTTGAAAAGTGTTGTGATAAATGAATAATTTGTTTTAATGAATGAACTAAGATATTCAAAACATATCTAACCATGCATTTTCAATCCGTTAATGATGTTTAGAAGAAGAATTGTCATAAATGTTTTAATAATTAATGGTAAAGTATGCATTATTTGAAAGAAATTAAAAAAGTATGCACGCAAAATAGTTGCTTGATTTTAATAATTCGTACAAGAATCCCAGGATCAAGAATTATGCTTTCAAAATTTCTTTAAAAAACATTCTGCGAGGTTTATAAACAAAAGAGAACGATTAAGCGGAATTGCCGCGTTTCAGTTTTCCATTAATGCCTAAGAAAATTTTCCAAGAAATAGTGGAGTACATGGATTAGTGTATGCATACGAAAATTAGAATTAAACTATTACAAAAGTAACGATTCTATGTCTTCAATGTTTGTTCTAAAGTACCAAATTTTTTCCCTTGTAATTCAAAGAGATTTTGTTTAGATAATCGTTATCCATTTCAGAGAAAAATAAATGACATAAGGACAAAGATTATTTTTAAGAATTGTAGGATTATAATTATTTTAAATATTCAACAATGTTTTCAAATTTAGAGTTACTTTGTACTCTCGAAACTATTTAGGTATGCATATAGTGATTAGGTTTATAAATTAATAAACCTTTTAGTTTTATTTATTTGTTTTCTGTTGTTTTTGTTTATTTTAAGAAGTAACTCAAACGAATAGTTAAATAATTATTTTATAAATACGGAACTTGATGTTTAATTGAATTAATAATTATACTTATAAAATTATTTGTGCGATTCGCTACAAATAAATTTTTATGTAACCCTTCTAATCTTTTTACACAAATATATATATATATGTGTGTGTGTGTGTGTATTTAACCCGGGAGCAGGCGCACACTTGATATTAATTATTTTTATTGTACACAATAAAAATCGTAATTCTAGAGAATAATTTCATTAAGAGAAAATATACTTACCTACTTTTAATGACCTTTCAATTTTTCTTTGATAATTTGAGAAAAAATATCAATCAAACTGAATCAAGAAGTTTCAAACGATAATAATAAGGATACAAATAATTAAATAAAGGATACAAATCACAGACAGTTTTCGCTAACATTACAATAGTGTTATTTCCAGGCCAAACTGTCATAATTTTATCAAGTTATTGTAGTTTTATTGTCCTTTGATGACCAACAAATAGCATGCTGAACTTTTTATTGTCTATGTCTTTTTCACAGAGCGAAGTGTGGTACACTTTTGGCTTCGTATTTTTCTGGGTGGATTTCTTTAGGTAGCATTTAAAAATTTCCCTTTCAACTCAAACGTTTCATGTTCATCTCTTTTCCTAAAATTACTTTCGCTACCATGATAAACATGCATTATTTCAGCAGGTTCTTCCCTTGCTTTATCAGTTTCGATTTCCTTCAACAGAGATCTCAGATACTCATTTCTTTTTTTATATTCTGCTCATTTAGATTTATAAACCATAATAAGTCGAACAACACAGCAATCAAAACTACTAAGTCGTTCACAGGTGAAAAATGTAGCATGTGCACAGGAAATACTTTGGAACAAAAGTGGTCGACTGTCACATAGGAGGATACTGTAAAGGTCATTCTTAATGAATAAAGTTTTCCCATTAACGATTACGTGAACCTGGGGTGGCTCTGTGCACCGTGCCCCCTCTATCGTATTAATAATCTCTTCTCGAAAGATAGATATGGCTCTAACACTAAAGATAAAGGAATCAAACAAATTGTGAACACTTAAAAATAGGGATGTAGCAATATTATAAACAACGCTGACTGAGTAAGCTTTTAACTTAACATAAAAATGGGATTTAACCAGTTTTGTGGCCATTCTAATACATATAATGAGTAGGAGTTCCATATCTATATTATAAGGAAAAGGCATATATATAAACTCATGTCCATAAATTAAGGATAATTCTGAATCACACAGAAATTCAACTCTAAAATAAAAATTTCACCTGTAGAATTATCACACACATCTTGAAGAAGAATATGCAAATTACAGGAATCCACGAGATGGCGCGGATAGTACGTCACTATGACGAGAGTGTAAGAGAGGGGTATATAAGTAATGGTGGCAAAGAAGTAAAATTGTTCACAAGCACTTTAAAAGCCTTTCAGTGCAATAACCGCCGAGTTATGGCACAAAGGAAGCATTTGGATGATTTTTTACATGGTAGAATGATTGGAAGACTGGAATGTGGACATACCCAGCTAGAAGTATCCGAGGAACTTGGAATCGCCCAGAGTGTCATCTCCAGGCTTTGGCAACGATTCCAAGATGTTGGTAATGTGAGTAGATGTTACAGCACAGGTCACCCCGAGTTACAACGCCGAATGAGGACCGGTATTTGGCAGTTGCTGCCAAAAGAAACAGACGGAGCACAGCATCAGACCTATCTCGTCAGCTCTCTTCAACTACCGGTACGACAGTTTCAAGGCAGACCGTGTACAGACGCTTAGGGCACATTGGTCTATATGCTCGCAGGCCTGTCAGATGTGTTCCCCTTACCGCAACTCACTGTCGCCTGCGATTAACCTGGAGTAGAGAGCATGTATTGTGGACACCACAACAGTGGTCTTGTGTGTTGTTTTCTGACAAGTCCAGGTTTAGTTTGCAGTCTGATTCTCACCGGACTTTCATATGGAGAGCGCCAGGTACCCGTTACCACCAAGAGAACACCATTAAACGACACCGTTACGGTGGTGCAGGATAGCTCGTTTGGGGAGCAATTATTCTTGGTTCCAGAACTGACCTGCATGTTCAGAGTGTAACGCTGACAGGCCACATCTATCGGGATGTCATTCTGGAACAACATGTACGTTTGTTTCGGGGTGCCATGGGTGATGAATTTCTGTTTATGGATGATAACGCCCGTCCTCACCATGCAAACATTGTAGACGAATGCAATCAATCGGTGGATATCACCCGTATGGATTGGCCAGCATACTCACCGGACTTGAATCCAATAGAGCATGTGTGGGATATGCTTGGCCGACGAATTGCAGCCCGTCAACCTCCTCCCACCTGTCTACCGGAACTTCGGAGGACATTGCTTGATGAGTGGTGTAATATTTCTCAAGATCAGATTGATAATTTGATACTCGGTGTGCGTAGGCATTGTAAGGCTTGTATTGCATTGTCCAGGAGACATACTCCGTATTAACCATCATACTAACCATGTTATACTGTTTTTTGTAAATAGTTTCTTTTTGAAAATTTGCTCCAGGGAGTAAAAATCGCAATTTTTATTAATTATGTCAAATATATAGCATCTTTTTTGCTATTTACCTTTTGTTTAATAAATAAACTTTACAAATAAGTCAAATTTGTTTCTGTCTCTTTCTTTGCCTGAACTTCATTATCCTTAATTTATTGACATGAATATATATATTATATACATACATGAATTCTAATGAATAGAATTTTTTTACGTAAAGAATGGATATCTGATTTTGTACTTTCTGGTAATAAAAGAATATATCTGAATAAACAGGCATTAATATTAAGTAGTTTGAGATGGAAAAGATAGATCCTACAAAATTCTGAATAAAAGATACAGGTATAAAAATATCCCTTTTATTGACAGCTAGCTGATATACCCGTTCTTCGCATGGGTGAATTGAAAAATTAAACAATACAGATTGAAGGATAAAGAAGTTTTTAATGAGTTAATTTTACGTCAATTGCAAATGTAACAAAAAAAAGAAGATTTTTGCGTATTTTAGCTGAACAAAAAAAAACCCATATTTGAATGGTTGTAAGTCTGTAGATCTAATAGCTGATAAAAAGAAATTTTTTAAATTTATAACTTGTGGGTCGATTTTTGGAAACACCTTCTTAAACTGATCTCTGCTCAGCGAAAGTAACACATTTTTACAAATTTTGAGTAATGAACGCTTATAATAGTGTAAATAGTTTATATCTGGATATGTAATACGTTAATATTGCTTTCTGTTGTATTTATTTTATGTTAAAATTGTAATATTCGCAAGCAACGCCGTTCTTTACATTATAATGGCAATTCAATGGAAATGTAATGAAATGTTGGTGATAGAGCCAAGTTGGCATCATTTTTGGCGACCATGTTGGCCACTTGGCGATGGATTGAATGGTGCAGAAGTTGATATGTTGTAGCGCCACCCTAGTGGGGAACTACAACAAAAAGGATTGCACAAAAGCCTTTTCCAAAAAATAGAATACATATATTTGCTGATTTTCATATTGATCGGTTGTTAATAAAATCATAAAAAAAACGTGCATTGAAATAAATTTTTAATTTTTATTGTATTTACGGTTCACTATTTACGGTTCACTATTTTGGCGATAATGGCTTACACATAAAAGATAGATATATGCTATCACGAGCTTTTTGGATGCGTGATTATATATATACTTGTAACTCTAATGATTTTTACAGCGCACGCCAGAATAGCTTGCAGATGGCAGAATTTTTTTCTACTTATACTTGACAATTATAGTTATATTTTGGACACTTCACACTAAATCTTTATAAATTATAGCCCATGTGTTATTCTGATGTATATGCTATATTATTGTGAAGTTTCATTAAAATCCATTCAGTTGTTTTTGCGTGAAAGAATAACAAACATCCATACATCAAAACTTTCGCGTTTATAATATTAGTAAAGGATATATACATATTTTCACTTAAGGTATCCCACTGCACTCAAAACCATCATTTTGAAAAAGCGTACAAATAAATTTTGTAAATATATTTGGCGTAATTTTTAATACGAATGTACACAAAATTTTTTAAAAACATGATTATAGTAATTTTTTAAATGCAAGTTTTAGTAAAAATTGAAGAAAAAATAACAATTTTTCCAAGTTCTATTTTTATTCAAAATTTATACAGCCAGAACTAGGAGTTCGTAGAATTTATTTTATTTTCAGAATTACTTTTGATCGAAATAATAGCCGATGTTTTTCGTTTAAATTTCTCAGATCTGATATATTAAAATAAATAAGCCGCCTACTTTTAAGTTATATATTTCAAAACTGCTATCTCAGGCACTGAAAACCGCATGAAAAACATTTGTAACAAATTTTATATAAAAATTTGAAAAATCTTTTGAATTATCACATCTTGAAAATTTTAATTTTTCTAAAAACAGAATCTTTCGTAAACTGAGTTTAAAGATAAAAAATACGTAAAAATAAAACTGAACATATCAAATAAATCAGGTTTCTTGAAAAATATCCTTAATATGTTTTAAAGATTTTTTTTATAGTAGTAATTCTTTTTACAATTAGAAGAAAAAATGAATGTTTAAGAGAATTTCCGGTTTTGAAATAACAATTTCTTGTAATTTTTTTTATCAAATTGCCTCAAATTAAAAACGCTTATAATTCTATTTTTATGTTTTGTATCTTCGTAAGAAAGACAGTTTTTTAGGAATATTTTATTTACGAAAAAAATCGACGTTTTTCTCCAAAATTCAAGTTTTTAACATAGTTGGATACCTTCACTGAATTTTACAAATTTTAATGTAATGTAATTCTTTCAAATGTATTTTTCATCAGAAAAAAGCTTTTAAAAATTGCTTTTATCGACATTTTCTGTATTTTTATACCAATCCCTTAAAGAAAGGTAACTTGTTGCGATTCGTGCATGTCTGGGGGAGGAGGAAGTGGTATAATTTTTTTTTTTTTTGGAAGGGAAAAAAATAATGATTACAGAGAAATGGTGGTCATTGCGCCCTATCATTAGAAACCAGTCGTCAGCACCAACTTATCACAAGGCGGAATTGACTAAATTCAATTTTCGCTTCCATATGTTTCTTCCCCGAGTATTATTTTGTACACCTCAGACGTTACAGAATAAGACTACATTAGTAGCCTCAAACCACGATTCACTTAATGTTTTAACCTAGCTGACTCGGTGTAAATTGTTATTTTTGGAAACTTTCTGATTGCTTTTTTTCAACGCCCAATGGATGTCTGCTAATTTGATTGAGGTGTTGGTAATGTTGTGCGAAGGAGTTGAGTGTGAAACTAAATATGGTTTTTTGATACTTTTTTTCTCTTCCTCTACTATTCTTTTTCTATTCACTTCCATTATTCAATCGATATAAATTTTTTTTGTGATTTTGAAATAACCCGTAGTAAGAAAAATGAAACAAAACCATAATCTCCTCAATAGAATATTGGATTAGAATAATTCTATACGTATTTTATGAATTTTATTCAAAGTTATGGAAATTAATTTTATAATGACATTAATAGAAATCAGTATGAGAGTAATTTATGGGAACACAGCATGATTCAATTGACAAAAATCGGTCGAAAATTCAAATAAATACTTTTAGCCTAAATTATTTTTTACATAACTTTTTATCATCTCACAAAATTTGAAAGCTTCAAGTTTAAAAAAATCCATAGTTATGTTAATTTTTATGTTCATTTTTATTCACATTCCAATGTAAAATAAAAATTTTAAGCGGATTTATCTCAGAAAAAAAAAAATAACCCCTTTATCTTCATTTGAAATGCTGAAGCTTTTTTTTCTATTGAGCCAAATGTTTTGAATTTTTTTATCTATTGGTATTAGTACATGTAACAAAAGTTGGTATTCATTATAAAATTAAAAAAAGTAATACTTGTTTTTTTAAAAAAAATAACTGAATTTAGAATTTGTAAATTTTTTAAGGAATTTTTAATAGGCATTAAGAAAAAAAAAATATTTTACGATTATCAATCATGCTAGCAGAAAACCCATACCAATTTTTTCTCTACGTAGCTTGACGTACTAGTAAATCGAATTTTAAGTGTGTATGCCAATTATTGTAAGAGGAATAGCATTTGAAAATCCCTTTATAAATTTCGAAACCTTTCTTTAAAAAAATTAAATGTTTAGTTTTTTGTAGTATTTTGAGAACAAAAAAAAAAAAAAAAAAAAAAAACTGCTTTACGTTATCCATAGATATTTGTTACAAGTAAAAAATTGAAAGCAACCCCATTAACTCAAAGATTTTTTTTTTTATAAATTGTATACCGTCTTGTTAAATTATTTGCTGATGATTAATTTAAAAATGAGTAACTCCAATATATATATATAAGTACTTTCATTTGAAATGGGCCATATTATTTTGAGGATATTTTATCGGATGAAACCACTTAACTTCTTGCAGTCTTTGTAGGATAGATGAGACTTTTTGCAATTTTAAAATCCACATTTTATCGACGATCACAAACACAAAGGGACAACACGAACAACAAAATCGTACGTAAAAAATATATACACTCATTGCCATAAAAATTTGAGCACAAAGAAATAATTGTGAGATCATACCAAAACTTGGCATGAAGGTACATGTCAAACAGATATGCAAATAATTAGAAAAACAGCTTGATTGCGCAATGTGTAGTGCCACTAGAGGGCGTTGAACTTCGTTCTCCTTGGAGTATAAAACAGTTAAGCAGAGCTGGTTTGAGTGTACTTAAGCATTTTGCAAAGGAAACGCTGAGGTAGACATGCCGTTACACCCCTATCGAAGACAATATAAGCAGCTGCCAGAGTTCAAGGTGGGGGGGGGGGAGAATCATCCGGATGATGGAAGCTAGGTGGTCAGCTCGGTGAGTAGTCGTCAAGTAGGCCGTTCTGATTTGAGTGTGAGGAGGTGTTGGAACCAGTGCAAAGAAGAGAGGTTTTTACACTGTGACCAGGCTCAGAACGCCCTCTACAGACCAGTCGTCAAGAAGACATTAACATAATACGACATGCGTAGAGCCAACTGTCTCGTTGGCCGATGTCCAGACACTAACGGCCCCTTTATTACGGGCCTTTGTGTCTTCTCGAAGTATCGCAAGGCGCCTGCCTGGCTGAAGGACATCTGGTATCTCGGCACCCATTACGTGTGCTGCCAATGACACCTACCCTCCAACGCCTTCATTTGGAGTGATGTCGTGCACGACGGGATTGGACTGCAACGGAATGGAAAACCAGGTTGTCTTTAGCGAAGAATCTAGGTTCAATCTGAGCAGTGATGACAATCGTGTTCATGTGTGTGTGCGTTTGTGTGTGTGTGGAGGTCCAGTGTCAATCCTGTCTTCGCTTTACAGAGACACACCGCTCCCACAGCTGGTGTAATGGACTGGGGTGCCATTGCTTGCAATACACGGTCACTCTTAATATTGATCCATGGCATAATGACAGCCCAGTGGTACATCCATGACATTCTTCAGTCATATGTGTTGCCACTCATGGAAGGGCTTCCAGGAGCCATTTGTCAACAAGACAATGCTCGGCCACACACAGTAAAGATGTAATAAGACTGCCTTTATCTCATTAACCCCTTCTACCATGGCCTGCTCGATCCCCAAATTTGTCACCAATCAGGTAAGTTGGACAGCCAACGAGTTTGATCGAACTGCAGACGCGTTTACAGCAACTGTGGAACGAAGTGTCTCAGGACATCATACGGTAATTTGCGGTAAAGGCTTTTTTGATTAGTCCGAATATGAGGGTGATGCAAGATTGCATCATCCTTTCTCAAAAATGCAAACGTGACAGTTTACTAGGCGATGAAGTTGGAGTAATTTCCCGTTAGGAAGATACACGAAAAATTGTCACGTGAAGTCTTGCAGGTTTCACCTTAAAACACCTAGAGAGAAAATTTAAGGGAATTCTTACATACATATAGGCATTCCTTTTCAATATCTATTAAATATGATTAAAATTTTTTATGCCGATAGTAATTTATTTTAGTTTTTTATGGAATTGTGTGATATTTTGATACTGATTTCTTCATAGTTCAAATGCAAAGAATAAAAATCCAAAATGATATCTCGTTTTCCTTCTTCGTCATCTTATGAAAAGATTTTGAGATATTGCTTGTGAAATATAGCGAACTTTATTATTCTTATCTGAGTAGTTAGTTATAATTATTTTAAAACTCCTGTAACACTTATTTTTAGTTATATGAATAATTAATAAAGTCACATTTAACAAATATTTAAGAAACCTGAATAGTTAATGCATGATTAACTTTGAACAAACGACAAGTTTTAAGCCCACGTAAGCCAATTAAGTTACAATACCATGATTTAACTAGAGATAATTGAGATAACGCATCTCCACATCCCTAGAATCGAAATTGGAGCATGAAGAGTAATTAGTAAGGATGATTATAGTTTAATTAAGTAACAAGCACCAACTAATTCTGCATCTATTCCATTGATCATCAAGCAAGTGATAGTGAGTTCTATCAGCAGTTGGTACATTATCTACTGCTAGCCTTCCAACAGACTTTAGAAAGTAAGATTACATGCTTATGTCATTCATAATACTACGTGTCAGACCAGTTGTTGATGGAATCAGGAATAGAGGCATAGTTAAGGAATAACTTGGTATAGAGTTCTGCATTAAACAATTTAATCTAAGAATCGCATTTAGTTTTGAATATCTAAGATGGAAGGAAAACATTGAATTAATTATTTATGATTATTGGATATGTAGTGGCGTTTACGTAAATATCAAGCTCCTCACCGCGCGCGAGAGAGAACGCTATAATAAATATATTTATGAAAACGTTTATTACTATATGAAATTTTAAAAGGATTTTTTTCCTTTTAGCACTTGAGATAAGGATTTTTATCACATTTTACAGATATAAAGATGAACTGTAATTTTCAAATCTTGAATCCTAATGGGATACAATACGATTCAATTGACAAAAATGGTCAAAAAATCAAATTAAATTTTTTTAGCCTAAATTATTTTTTATATATTTTTTCTACAAACTCACAAAATTTGAAAGCTGTAAGTTTAAGAAGCGCAGAGTTGTGATAATTTTTACCCTTGTTTTCATTCACATCCCAATGACAAATTAAAACTTTATAAACTGACTTATCTCGGAGAAAGATGAAATAATTAGTTTGTCTTCATTTGAAATTCTAAGGATTTTTTTCTGTTGTGCCTAATACTTGGAAATATTTTTCACATGTTGCTAATAGTACATGGAATAAAAGTTAGTATGCATTTTGCAATAAAAGCAAAACTTATTTTTTTAAAAAAGAATTGAATTTAGAATTTACACATTTTTTAAGGAATTTTCAGTAAGTATTCATAAAAAGAAGTATTGTACAAATACCAATCATTTATCACAAAACCCATACCAACTTTTATTGTAAATAATTAAACATACTTGTAAATCAAATTTTATTAATGTATGTTAGCTTTTGTGGGAGGAGTGGCATTTTAAAATCATTTCATGAGTTTCTTCCCTTAAAAAATTAAATGGTTATCTTTTTATGAAATTTTGAGCACTTGGTCAAGGTTTAAAATTACGAACTCCATCCCTAATAGCTCTCGTGGTGCTTAATATTGCGACGTTATTATAACTTTCATTCATGCTCTTATCATAAATTTTCTCCAATGTTTTTCGTTGTGTAGCAATCTAGGTTATAAGTAATTAACCAAGTCATCTCAATTAAAAAAGAAATGAAATTTAAAAAAAATTAAGCAATAACTTGTTTATTACTAAGAAATTTTCCTTATTGTTGAAGTAAGCGTAAAACTTTATTGATACATCTGTATTTTACAGATATATATGATTTTAATTGATCATTGCATGGAAAAGCGATCACTAGAGTGGAAAAAAAAGTAAAAATACTAACAAACCATAGGTATGTAATAAAAGTTAAATAATATAACTTTATTATATTGCGGAAACTTGTAATACCTTTGTGATTGTTTGAATTCGAAATAATTTTATTTCTCCTAGTAGAGTTTTAACATCACATTAAAGAACAGTGGTATTTATATAGATTTTTATTTATAATATGTATCTTGCATATTTTTTTATTTATAATATGCAAGGAGATCAAATTGACAACGATATGTTATTCCATAATCGACCTCCCATTTCCGATAGAAGGGTTAATCGTAAATATGCAGGAAAATCAGACTAATGCAGAGCAAACAGACAAATGCAGAGGAATCGGGCAAATGCAGAGAATCATACAAATTTTGTTACTGAAAAAAATAAAAGCATTTTTTGTCATGGTCGCTAGAAAAAGCACAATTTTTGTAAGAATGTTGCTCTGTATCTTATCTTCTACTTGAAAATTTTGAATTTCTCTTGGAGGCTAAGGAATTTGGTTCATGGTAGCAAAAAATGTAATTACTTTAGTACATATATTGGAATCTCTTCCATGCCTTTCTTTGGACTTAATGGCATACACGTACAAAGACAAATTTTTGTAGCTTTTAATAAGTTTGGTACTTAACTTTTTGTGTCTTTTAAGACTGTACAATTGTTGCAGGAAAGAATGGTCAGTTAGCTAGGTAAATTTTGACTGTAGATATAATGATGAAAATATTCTTAGTGATTCGGAAGAAAATAAAGTTCATAAGTGCCGTATACATCCCAACATTGACACACACACACACACATTGCGAATTATACATTGCTTTATTTTATCATTAGATATGTCGAAATAAGTATTACCGCGTCTTTTTCATTTTTATGGACTACAATATGTTAACAATTAGAACATTTTTTACCCTGTGTTTCAAAACATAACCTTGAAATATAGTTACGAATACTTTTAACTCAACACGTTAATAATAAGAATAAAAAACAAACCATGAATTAGTAAATTGGTAACAAGAGTGCGACTTTAAAGTTATAATGCAATAATCCATACAAGCAGCTTATAAACTACCTCTTTTAAACAGAAATTGCCCAAAATTCAAAAATAAAGTGTTCATTTTCTTACTTCTCTCCGAAACAATTACGAAGAAAGAGCAAACAAATTGTTATACTTCTCGAAAACAATACTATTACAGTTGGAAATATAAAACAAGGATAACATCGTGTATTCGAACTGGTAAAGCGAACTTTCTCCTTCTAAACTGCACTGCTCCACGATTCATTTGCCAACAAAAACACGAAAAAATAATCACTTGTCTGACTCCATCATAAATTCAACTTCCCAAATCGCTTCTAAAATTTCCTCCTCGTTATCTCTCTAAAATAATATGGCCCTTATGCAGTGTCATCGATAGGGTTATATTTTAAATTTACAGCAAAACCACCAAGAATAAATTTAAAAAAACTAACTCCTTTCCGTGTAATTTCGGAGACAATTCCAAATTTTAATTGAATCGTTAAGACTGCTTGTTAAGGAATTTCGAATGAAACAAATTTCCATTATAACGAGCTCCTCCCAGCCTCTAATCACAATGAATTGTTACCGTGGCTTCGTCTTGCGAGACTAACAATCGAGCTGATGCAGATTTGTCCCTTATTGTTCAAAGACGAAGCTCAGACAATTGCTTTGGAATAATCTGCTGTTAAAGTTGTTGACATCAATTTGATCGAAAACAAGGCATTGGGGAATTATAACTGCTAATAACTTACTAGCGTGGAAAGAAGGATTGGTGTCCTTCGTTAAAATCAGAAGTGCCACATTTTCTGAAGAATAACATTAATGACGCAAAATTGTATCTAAAATTAATCCCATTACTATCTGTGATTGGTGGGGATTCGTTTCACAAGACAAATGCGAAGCAGTTTTGGGATTATTTAATATGGGTTGTGAGTAATTTAGATCCATTGCCGTTTCAGAGAAAGAGATTCTACTATAATTTATTCTCAAAATTAATTCGTGTAGAAATTTAATTTTGAAATAAAAGCCTTGGGAAATGCATTGCCACAAATGCAATTTTAGTCTTGTATTGAATCAAAGTGAAAGATCGAGATGACATTTACGGTTGTGCTAATTAAATTTGGTTAGAGTTTTTAATTAATTATGGTATAGGATTATTTCATAGTTCAAGGATAAGTTTGGTTTATAAGCATGTTCGAGATGCTTTAACAACATAAATTTGTTCTTGTGTTCAAATCTTGTGTCCAATATTTTGTCGCATGCCATAAGCAAAGAATTAATCTAGACAACTTAACGTAACGAAATATTATATTTTACTAAAAGTGTACTTTTAAAAAGAAAAACTTAGATACTTAGAAGGCTTGGGTGTTCTCGGCAAAAATAAATCCTAGTACAAGTTTGCTTCGTCAGAGTATCCCTCTAGGGAGGAAACTAGGTGTCAAAATTAACTGCGGCAATTGGTATCCGCCTATATGGTGCCGTACTAAAAAAAGAGATACCAGCTTCCGGGGAATGTACTAAGTCTGCAATGTTAAAACACCAATCCGCAATCCATTAGAAATTTAAAAAATGTTGCAAAGCAGCTGAAAAAATACAGTACTTTATTTAAAATTGATATAAATTTTTGACTTTTTTAAAATGCAAGGGTTAGGCATCTGAACTTTTATCAGAAAAAGTTAATTTTTATAATAATGATTTAAATTAGTAGTTAATTCCACGATCAAAATTATAAAAAAAAGGTTTATGTATTATTAAAAAAGGTGGATAAAATAAGGAAAAAAAATGGATCGATGAAAAATTATTAGACTCCCAGTGGAAATGAAAAAATATTTTTTTAATAAAGTAATTGGTTCATTTACAAATATTTGATAAAAATAATTGTGAATATCTGCTAAAGCCTATATCTATTTAACTTTTTATTCTTTCAACTTTGAATCTTAGCCATATTGGAAAGTTAAATCATTTTGAAAGGTTAACTATAGAGATACTTTTGGGACATTTTGACTTCTCGCATTAATTGTTGTCAGTTTAAGCTTCCACTGATCATTGTGAATTTGAAAATATAATGTTAATTTTATGGAAATTTTACTTCCAAATTATCGAACTTTTTAGGACTTTAAAGTACTAATAATGGGAAAAAAAATTATTTAAAAACGTGTTTAAACGCATACTAAAAAAATTCTTGAAAGTGATTTTATACATTACTGCTAGAAAGTATTAAGATGCTTAAGAACACGTAAAATGTACGATTAGAATGGAAGATAATATTGTTTCAAAATAGTATAACTAATTCTTTTAAAGAAAAATGAATTGAAGATAAATTTTCTTGTTTAAATTTTTTTTAAAATTTGCTCAAGTACTTAGTTTAAGAATATTTAAAGCAATAAAATGGGATTAATTTTTATTCTCTGATATTAAAGAAAAAACGTTTGAATAAAAAATAACAACAGAAATTTCATTATTAATAAAACATGATATAGATATATGTTGTAATACATTAATTTTCAACATGTTTTTTAGAAACTCTATTATGGTTACTTTAAATTCTTTTAGATTGGGTACTTGGATAGAAAAACTCATTATAGTGAAGAACTTTCACGAGAACTCTTGAAATATTTGGAGAATATTTATTTTCATTTTGTAAAATATAATAGAATTTAAGCTGTATGAAAAATTAGAATTATATAGTTAAAACATTGAAGCAGTTGTTCTTAAACTTTCAATATTTGTCATCCAATATTCAACCATAATTTTCATCGCACCCTCCCTGTTCATACAATAACAATGTATTGAGTTCAATTATACTATATTTTGATGCTAAAGCTAAAATACAACTTAAACCTCCTAAGTAACTTAAACCTCCTCCAACTTAAACCTCTTTCCCAAGTTCGATCTTTTCTGTGCACTGCTATCCATAAAATTATTCCTAAGGCTATGGAATGCAATAAAATGACCTTGACAGTGTGTCTGGTGGCATTGGGATCGAATTGCGTAACTTTTAATCGGCAGTTAAAGAATTAATTATAAACCGAACAAATTATCAATATAAGTGCTAATTTTTGTTTATAATTTTATATATGACAAGACCATAGGGTCACTGGTAATTATTAAACTTGTTCTTAACTTAGAATTTTTAAATTAATTCTCAAATACATTGTGTAGTTTGATACATTTATATGTATATATTATCAGTGTGAACGTGCATTTTGTTTTTTACTAAGCAGAATGTATTTTGTTTACTTTCAGTAAATTAGTAATTTTTTAAAATGATCTATTGTTTTAGACTTTTAAATATGCTCGCACTCCTCTCGCAGAGTTATCACGCCCACAAGGGGGGGGGTGCCCCACATTTTGAGAAAAGTTGAATTAAAGGCAATTAGGAAAATGTAAATTTCTTTTTTTTAGCGAATTGCCTTTTCATTTCAATAATACCCTCAACTTAATTTAGCGTATCACAAGGCTTTCCTACGTTTTCCAAAATTCAATATACACTTAAGCGTTAAAATCATGCGAAACCTCCTTTTGGCTGCCAAAGTGCAATAACTCAATTTATATAGAATTGACTCCATAAAATTATTGGAGGTTCCCCCTCATTAACAATCAGCAATACTGCCTCTATACAGTTTTCTAATACAGATGACCAAAATCATTTGATGGAACTGTTTAAAATGTCCCTCAAACTAATCGCGAATAATATGGTCCCGGTGACATGGTGCATTGTCATCCTGAGAAATCCAATACTTGTTTAAATACATGAAATCCATTGTTGACTGCAAACGGTCTTCAAATAGCTAAACATACCAATTTTTCCGGTCAATTATTGGTTTAGTTTGACCAGAGAATCCAGTATGTATACTATATATAGAGGAGCATTACAACAGCTTTCCTATTGCCTTATTGAGAATGTGGGTCCATGATCTCGTGGGGTCTTAGGCATACTTGAACACTACCATCAGCTGTTACAGTGGCGTAACGGAGAAAACTAGGGGCCCCTTACAAAGTCAGGTTTTGGGGCCTAGGCCCAAATACGTATTTGGTGCCAGTCAAACTTTGGGCCCCCTAAAATCCATGCCCCCTCTCTCAATGTCGGGGTAGCGGGGGTGTACGTTACACTACTGCGCCGCTACGAATTAGAATTGGAATTCATATACGAAGGGCATTCTGAAAGTAAGTTTCGTCATTTTTTTCCGGACAAAAATTATACTACCACAAAAAAATACGCTATCATATCATGAACTACACATCTTGCACTATTTTTCGATATATTAGCCTCGGACATTGAGACGCTTGTCGTAACGTGCAATCAGTTTGAAGAAATCACTCTGATAAAATCTGGTGTCCAGTGATGCAAGGAATTGTCGCACAGCTGCTGTACCCAGTGGCGTAACGGAGAACATTTAGGCTCCTCGCAAAGTAAGGTTTTGTGCCCCCAAGTTGGATTTTACAAAGGGTTAGGCACTTGGCGGCAGTCAGGCTTTCGGCCCTATTGAACCCAGGCTCCCCATGCAATGCGGGGGTGTGCGTTACGCCACTGTCTGAACCTCAGCACTGTTTTGGTAGTTGCGTACCGAGAGTGCAACTTAAAATAAAGGGAACAGGTTAAAATCAGAAAAAGAAATCTTGTTTCCATTGGTAGATGTGGACAGATGCTTACTTTGATCTTCTTTAACAGTTTGCCTTCTATGTCTGATCATGTAACATCAATGACCTACTATTTGACGAGGCATGACCTTTCCAACATACATGGTCTGTATGCGTTCGTTGATAATGGATAAACTAGCTAGACGAGCTCAGGATAACAGCACACATTTCTACTGATGACTACGTTGTCAACATGCGTCAGCCTCCACGTGACTTGTACTGAAATATTTTCTGAGTCACCGGTCTGCTGGTGTTCTCACTTCTTCAATGCATGTTCCTCCCCCGCTGACACCCCTTCCGTCGTTGATCCAGCAACGGATGTGGTTTTAGGTGAAAATTGCTTTTTTCCCTCTGGCGTACCATCGTCCCTGTAAAAAAAAAATAACGAAACTTACTTTCGAAAGTCCTTCGTACAACAAAGTAATGTATTTTTAATAATCTAAAATCCAGCAGAAAAGTTCAAGAGCTTGGATAGAGTGCTGCACTGATGATATGTTTTTAGTAAAGACACTTCAGTCAGGATTCTGCTAGCATATTCCATCAACCCCAAATTTCATAGCACTGACACCACAGACACATCTATAATTGTACATCCGATATTAATTGTTGCTATTATTTTATACAGTATTGCTTATATACACTGACTATTCTATTAAAATGCCATTGCTCATTAAGAAGACGAGGTCGTGGACTTTGTTTCATGATGGGAAATAATACCTAAAATTATATAATGGCCCTCTCTTGACATTGTTTATAGAGGGAAAGGTTGAATTACCTAACAATTTCTGTGAAATAGAATGTCCTCAGCATCTAAGTCCAACTAGTTTAGTTAAGGAATACTGTACGTTTCATTTGAAGTGTGATTTTACAAGAAAAGGCCATTTATAGTGATGTTTAGGGAAGTACTTAATTAAATGACATTTTCTGCTTGTCTACAGTTTCATTGAAGATGCAGTTAAACTTTTCCTATACGAACTCTCATGTGATATAACTAATTTGTGATTCATATAAGTTAATGAATGATTCACAAAAATAGCTATAAATAATCTTTAAAAGTCCATTTTCTTAAGTTTTTAAATTGTATTTAATAATTTAAAAGCTGCCTGAGTATTTTATAAGAATTTTTTGGTTCTTCAATTCTAATGTATGACATTTTTCTTTCTTTACAATTGTAAACTTTCGAGTTTAAAAGTTATTTATTTAGTGCTGTATTATATTTGAAGCAATTGATAAGTATAGTTTTAAGAATTTATTTCATTTTACAAATGCCATACAATATAAATAGCACCTATGCCATTATTGCACATGCTCACCAATATTTTTCGACAATACAATTTCAACCTTTTAGCGTAGTGCACACGTCCAAATGTTCAATAGTTTAAAATGAAGCTAAATTAGCAATAAGCACTTCTTTTTTGATTTATCATGTTGTATCTTAATCGAAGTCTATTTATTAATCTATCTAAATAAGTTAATTTAAAACTGGATGCAAGTAATTGTATTCATTTATTGTTTTATTCTGCCAAAAAATCATAAATCTTAAAAATGAATTACGGTATTTATTCGAATCTAAGCCGAAATCGATTCCGAATTCTCAACACGTTTTGAGAAAAAAATAATGAAAAAATGGTGCAAAAAGGTTTATTGATATCCAAAATTTACGTGATTAAAAATTTTTAAATGAGAAGTGAATAATTCATTTATTTCACCAGTATTAAAAACTTTTGAATACATATATGAGCCTGTAATTGCTCTAACTCAGTGGTTTTCAAACGTTTTCGACTCACGGAACCCTTAGAACTGAGGTATTTTTGTGGAGCTCCCCCTCCCCCCACATTCTTAAAAGAATATATCTTAAGATAATAATTAAAGTAGATAGAGATGTTACAGATACTTTATGTAAAGGTAATTAAACAAAGCATGAGTACTTGCTACTCAAAATTTTAATCTAATTTTGACATAATTTGCTCAATTATAGTATTAATTTGTGATCAAAGTGTCACCTACCTGTGCATGATATTTAGTAACTGGAATATGTGTGCTTACCTTTTTTAACACATACTGTCGAAGTCTAGGCCTATTGAAAGTATCTGCACTTACATTTCTTATTCAACATTTAATTTGTTTTTGTAGCCATTCCCGTTCAGAAATGCTTTTCATTTAAATACATTGCTTTGAAATCCATTAAAATGTTTATGGTTGAGTGGAAAATACTGTATATTTTGTTGGAATTTGCAACCTTAAATTTAGAAGCTGTTCTTGCTTAAATTTAGATCATAACATCGAATCTCTGTTGAAATGTCGATATAAGTTGTTTCTTCTCCTTCATTATAGGTGTTTTTTTTTCTTTTTTTCCACAAAAGAAAAAAATATATATAATTTCCATTAGAAAAATATTTAGTTTTTTAAGACATTGTACTAATGAGTACAAAATTATTTCGTAGAAACCGAGCTAGTTAAAAATAGAGTTTTCACAATTTAGTACGTAGTTTATGTAAAAAATGCTTTAATATTATTTTATTGTATTTTAATAATAGTTTTAAAAAGGTATTCATAAATGTAAATATAAAGTCATCTAAAAATAAAATTTTTAGTTTCTTAATGACTAGGATGTGTTTTAGATATTTGTGGTTATACAAACTTCATAGAGAACGTGTGAATCCATTTTGCATACACAGTTATTCTTTTCTTTTCTACTTTTTATTGCGACTTCTGGAATCTCTGAGTGTGCCCCATGGAACCCCAGGGTTCCATGGAACACAGTTTAAAGACCACTGCTCTAACTGTTCAGTATCATGTTCGATTTCCTCCATCCAACGAATATTTCGAGTTTCAATTCTAAACCGCACCCAATTTTCAGCATTTTTTAACATCGTAAAAAATGTGGCTTAGTTCGAACAAATATCGCAAATGTGTTTAGCTTCTTAAAAAATGCCACCTTTATTAATAACAAACAAACTATAGCCGAAATCTTTTGACATTCTAGTTACAGAAAAACTATTCAGTTGAATATTTGATGTAATTTCTATCCGAAGCTTGGAACTTAACCTTTAAATATATAAAAGTTTGTATTCAACTTTTGTTTATGTCTTTTTCTAAGTATAATAACGTAAAATAAAATATTTTTTTAATTTTTGAAAAATAGCACATAAAAAAAAGTTATGTTTTTATGTAACAGTCCTAGAGAGAAAGAAAAGGTCAAAAGCTTCAAATAATTCAAAAACTCAATTTATTTCAAGGATGCTTATTTTGTAAAATTTTTATTTAGTACTATTTCCTTTTAGTTAAATCAAATTCATTGCATTGTTAGTTTAGACAAAAATTGAAACTAAAACAAACTTACTTCCGCAAATCAAACTCTTACTTCCGCACAAAAGCAGTCGCATTTAAATTTGACTATATTTTCTAAAAGGAGGAAAAAGAAATTCTTTTATTTAAATTCAGAATACAAGAATTTATTAAGAGGAATTCCAAAATTTAACCGGATAGGAATGTACCACGGGGCGTAGCAACAAATAAAAAAACTTAAAAATTGTTTCCGGGATTTAATAACAGGGAGGAAGAAGGAAAATAAAGATCAACTCTCACCATCCTTTCTTCCACTTCCCCTTTTACATTTTCTGTCCTTGTTTTCTAGGACCGCCTCATACAAAATGAGGAACAAAAGTAAAAGAAAAAAAGAGAGGAAACCTTGTCAAGTTTACACCAAGGTATAAAAAGAAAAGAAAAGCACTCCTACCCTCTAAAATAAAGCAGGCTACGAAGAAATGTTGTTTTTACTTAAATAGAAAAGAACTTAGTGCTTGGAGTTTTATTTTACGTTCTGGCTGTTGGTTCAACAAGGCAAATACTCCCTTTTACTCTGGGAGTAAGAGAATCAACAAAGTTTAAGAAAGGACTAGGATGCACTGCTGACCGAACTCATAAAAGAAAGAAGCTTTGTAGAACGTGTCTGTCAGATCAGATCTCGTGTTGTTGCAGAAATAAATTGAAGCAAAATGAAGAAAAGAAGCAAGAGAAGAAGCCGTTTTATTGTCTCTCTTTCAGAAAGTAGGATACCCTAGCCGTGGTGGGGAATTTAATAGCATATGCCAGACTTTATTCTCTGTGTTTGTCCAAAAAAAAGGAGGTGGGGGAGTCGTAGCTTTGCTTTGAGATGAAAAGCGTTAAACAGAACGTAACAATTTACAAAACTTTTCAACACAAGAGCATTGAATGTCCTTTAACTATTGACGTACAAAAGAAACACTTAAAAGGTTCATTTGCTTAGTACAAAAGAATTACAAAAACCCTCTAATATATGGAAGTTCTAAAATTTCATTGAAAAATAAGCAGATTACAAATATTAAAATTAAAACTCTATGAGTTCTGTAATTGAATTGTAGCATGTTCCTTTGTTAATAAATGCTTGCTATATTTATGCAATAGTACTTGCTCTTAGAGGAAATGAAACAGTTTATTGGAAAAGAGAGAACCAAAAGTATTAAAAGAAGTTAATTTCAAATCAGTTTTAAAAGAAAAAAGTTACGGTTAAAATAATAAGAGAATTTTGAAGAACTTTTAAAAATTGAAATTTCAAGCAGAATTCATGGTTAACGATTTGTTGGCGAAAATTCAAACATGTTTCACCCATTTTAACTTAAGATAAATTTTTAACAACTAGATAACTAAAAAAAAGCTGTATTTGCATAAATTCATTGCATATACGAGCATGAATGGGTTAAAATAATTCGTATAATTTCAAGAAAACAGTTTGCGAAAAATAAATTTTAAAAGATTTTAAATAATGAAAAAATTACCTTAGTCACAAAAATTTAGACTTCTTAATTTGATTTTAATAAAAGAGATTATTCATATATGTGTACAAAACTTTTCATAAAGAAATATCACAGCAGGCTGAGGAATTTTTGTGGGATTAAAACTAGTTTTAGCGGCTAATCAACCTTCCTTCTGATAGTAATACCGAAATAAATCCAAGGATTACAATGGATATATCTTCTGAATCTTTTTATTATTAATTATCTAATATAGGTCACATACCTAAAATGTGCGAACAACAGCTTAAGTAATCAAAGAGGTAACAAGTTATAGACAGACTCACATCAGCGAAACAGTAAAACCTCATAATAACTAATTTGTTGCATGCGAAAAGTATATAAACAACATGATAAAATTATAGTTTCTAAAAATATAGATAACTTTATAATATTAAGACGCCCCTGTATCTCTTTGTTTTAAGAAGAAAAATGACTCACTCATCACGGTATCTCTGGAACTATTAGACCTACAGTCCTAAAATTTGGCAGGCGTGCTTTTTTTTGTTGAGTAGAGATCTGCTAAAAACGGGTTTTACGAAAATCGACTTCCAGGTGGATTGGCGGGGGCGTTTATAAATAACAATGAAAATACTGTGTTTTTGAACTATTAGACTTGTAAGTTTGAAATTTGGCAAACATGTTCTTTTTGTTGAGCAGAGAATGGGTTTTGAGGAAATTAACTCACAAAGAGAGTACCGAGGGGGGGGGCGTTATATACAAAAATTCCTGTGTTTGTTTTATTACACCTATCGACTTGAAATTTGAGAAGCGTGTTTCTTTCCTAGCGTAAAGATGGGATTTGGGGAAATCGTACCCCAAGGGTAAGGGTGTTGCAAGGGTTTATAGGCAAAAATTTCCATTTTTGAGCGATTAGACTTACGAATTTAAAATTTGTCCATAATCTTCCTCCTGTTGCATACAGATTCGCTATGATAGGGAATTTTGGAAATCTATTCCCAAAGGAATGTTGAGGGGGTAGTTCTAAATCTAAAAGAATTGTTTTGAGTGATTAGACATGCAGACTTGGAAATTTGAAAAACATTGTTTCTTCTCTTGAGTAGAGATCCGTTTTAAACCGATTTTCCTGAAATCGATTTCCAAGAAAAGATAATGAAGAGGCGAAATCTATAGGGATGTTTTTCAATGCAAAAAAATTAAAAAGCTTAATGATAGGACATAAATGATAATATCTTAAAAACAATGTAATGAAATATCCATTGACGTAGGCTGGTAAGGGCTAGTATGTAAATATTAAAATAGTGTAACCACCCTTTTCTTTTGGCTCCTCCCATATTTAAAACAGAAAGACTTTCTCGCCCTCTAGCGGGTAGAACAATCTAAAGTGATGGCCAAGCTTCGAAACTGTGAGGAAGTTCGAGCAGGTGCTCCGATCATTTTAATTCTATTATAAATGTTTTGTCCTCTCGTTATGTGGTCTAATGATATGTTACGGGCTTACAGAGCAAAAGGTCGCGAGTTCTATCCACTTCATTGATGGCCTTGACTTTGAAAGAAAAAAATGCAACCTTCGCGCAGCTGTTGCGACGCCATCTACCCGCCGCAAGAGCAAACAAAGCCGTCAGACACACTTGACGCAACAGTAACAACTCACACACTTGCCATAACAACTAAATAGTTAGTTCGCATATCCACGGACTCACTGGTGTGGGAATGTGTAGCGGTGGTTCTTATATAAGCCAGTAACAGCCTCCGGACTAAAGTGATCAGTTTTGTCTAGTGGTATGTTATGTGCTTACCGATCAGAAGGTATTGAGATCAATCCTCTTCACATTTTAGATAAATACATTAAAAAGTTCTTCAGTATATTCAAATTTATTTAATAATAATTAATTGTTTTGGAATATTTTTTCGACCAATAAGGAGAATATATTAAATTTATTAAAAGTCAAATTCAGAACAAATAATGTATAGGAAACATGCTTAACATTTGACTAAATTTAGTGAAACAAAACATTTGTAATAATTAAAATGTAATCTCGTTAGGGTTAGTTGAAGTTTCATTTAAAACAAAGTGGGCGATAATACTAAAATTAACCAAAATTAAATAAAGGAATGAAGAATAACAATTAGGCTTAATGGTATCACATATAATCTCTTTATCCTCGAAAACGTTACGCAATCGGTTCTAGACGCGGAATAATGGCTGCAATGAAACTATTTTTTTTGTTTACGTCTACTTTACGGCTTAGCTAAAATTATTTATAGACTACTAAAACTAACTTCTGATTGTTTACTGAATCTAACTGTTCTCGTAATGCTCGCACTGTTGGTATTTACCCACTTAAAAAGAAGCTTTATCTGATTGGTTCTAAAACACGTTTGGCACTAATTCTTCCTTTAACTAATATTTGTGTTTAAAAGTAATCGTTTTTTAAAGTCATTAAAAGCAGTTAGTAATGTCTAAACTGCAATTATTCGAAACTGTTGCGTGAGGAAATGCGTACTGAGCCATTGAAGAAACAATATAGCTAAAGCAATAAAATCCTAAATAGTTTACTTTAACTGTCTGGGCTAGATAAAAGTTGTATAAGGAACAATGTTTTCCGGTACTGTTTCGTGAGGAAATACGAGAGAAAAAGTCTTCCACATTCTCGAAAGATACTTTTTGTAAATGAGGAAATTTCTGTTTTACAGCAAAATTTTTGTGTAAGTAGAAACTCTTTAGAGCAAAGTAAACCAGGAACCGCTTTATATCCAAGTGACCTTTTTAAACAACTTTATAATAAGTAAAGTTGTAGTTGAGTTTTAGTTTTATTTAAGATTAACAATTTCCAGCCCAATCCACTGTGTATGTCCGTATGGCTATGAGGAGGACAAAACTCGATACCTTCTGATTCGTAAGCACGTGACCTACCACTAGACCAAAGGGATCATTTCAGTCCGGAGGCTGTTACTGACTTATATAGAAACCATTAGTACGCATTCATCGTCCAGCTATCATGCGCACAGTTAATCTACGATCTTTCGAAATTAATTTACTCAACTCACTTTCTCAATGTTTTTGTCACTGACGGAAGTCGCCGGTCTTTCGCTACGGGAGTTGTCAGAAGCACTTTCCCGGCCTTCTCTAAAACGAGTGAGCCACTCGTACACACATTTCATGGACAGTGTTTAATCTTTATAGACACGTAACAGCATCATATATGTTTCTGTCGGTGTCTTTCCAAGCTTAAAACAAAACTTTAAATTGAGCTTTTGTTGGTTCATTTTCTTGTTTTTCAGTTAAGAGCCAATGCACTAAAACGCACTTTGTAAAATAAGTCTTACACAGAACACAAACGACGCTCAACTGAACTACGACGGGGGCAGATGGTCAATATCTGCTACTACGCAAGTGCAACGTTTTGTTTCGCCAGTGCTGCCAGATCGGCTGTTCTGACTTCATTCACCTAACTTAATTGTCAGCGGTTGTATATTTCTCTTTACGTTCATGCATCACTTACTGTAATATGTGTAATAGTTTCAATAATATGACATTTTTAAAATCGTGTTCATCATTTACCCAACCTGCATTTGTTTTTTTAAAAATTCTGAGTTTGTACTAAACGATAAATATTGGAAGTGAGGAATTTAAAGGGGGCATATAAGTTAGGAGACTAAAATAATAATAATTTTTTTTCCTAAGCAATTTAATTTCAATCTCTAAATTAGATTAAAAAATAGTTTTGCTGGAATATTTCATATAAGTTAATATTTTTGAGTAAAAATGTGTTCTAGACTCTTCATTTATATATCTAAACCACTTACTTATTCATATACTATACATAAGTACATTTTTAAGTAAAAGCACATAAATGTACAAGGAAGTAAAAGTCCAAAAGGATTAACACATTACGAATGAGAATATCTATAGTTATTATTAGAACATACAAAAGTATTCGATATCATTTATTACATTTCAAGCAATTAAATTTAATTTCGCTTAGAGGCTGTGAGGTTTAGCTTACAAATAGAAACTTTGGAAAGATAAAGTTTCTGAATGTTGAACAAATTTTTAAATGTTTTGCATTACCAAAGTTCAGAAAAGTTTCTACGTTAAGTTGGTGTCTTCACTTATTGAATGAAATTCAAAACTATTAGTGTTTATTTTTATACTATAATAAGGCCTGAGAACGCTTTGAGAATTCGAGATTAAGTATTTATCAGTTTATTTAGAAAAATGTCGTGAAATGTTATTATAAGAATTTCTAGTACTATTTAAGGAATCTATATTTATAAATAGTGAAAAGTTTTGTTTTATAAACAGTGAAAAAATTTAAATTATTATAAATTTATAAGTATTGGAATAATAAACATAGGTTTACAAATAAGTTCCCATACTATTCCTTCCTTATGAAATAAGATTTATTCCATGTTGCTTAAAGTAATTTAATATATCTGTATGCAGAAAAGTGTTCATGTATATTTATATACAGTTCAGTATTTTAAGAAATATCGTACATAAAATGTGTATTGTTTCTTTTTAAAAAGATAAAGCTTTTTGTGCATTTAATTTTACGTCAAACTGTAAAGTAACACAAGGGCTGTTGAAGACTGACTTCGTATTTCAAGTGAAGAGGACGATACTTAAACTGGCACCCCTATCCTAACTTCTACATCACACCAATGGGAATGGCTATGAGCCATGACAGGTTTAAGGTGCATCAACCCCTTTACACAGCGTATCTTCAATGCCACTTGGATTTGAACCCAGAACTCGACAACGCTGATTCCGAGTTCGCAACCATGGCCCACCGGCTACAACGGTCAAGCTCCGTATGTAATTCATGAACTTCTGATGAAAGAGTTGAATGTCAGTAAAGCATTTAGGAAAAAAATAATTTTTTTAGGGAGATTTATGTATAATTAGTATATATATATATATATATATATATATATATATATATATATATATATATATATATAATGACTCCCTCCAGCTTTCTTTAAATTAACTCCTTTAAATTATTTTCCTAATTCTTTGGTACGAGACTGTGATAATCTCAATCGTAATCGAATTTCTCGCGCGCATTTGCAACCAATCACGACTCCTATTAGAAAAGAGTCGTACGACCTTCACCGCCAGTGTAAAGGCTCAGAGCGCTGGGTGCTCTCTCTCTCTTTGTTCTTTGTCTGCTCGCCAACAACATGTGATTGTTGCCGCTTGCTTTCGCTAATGTGTTTCTGTGCTTGTGTTCGCGCATATTCGTTAATTATTCTAAATGAGCTTGAATATCATATATTGTTAAACCAAAATAAAAATTAAAACCAAAGAAGATGTAGTTATCTGTATCCAGAAATCCCCATCGACATAAACAATATCAACAAGAAATCGGCCTCGACTACGACATGATATATATATATATATATTATATGTTGCGTACAAAAGTGTTTTGTTTTGTTACATTTAGCGACTTCTTAAGACTTCTTGAGGCCCTGGGCTCCTACACATAAGAAGGCTCTGAGTCCCTACACAAATGTAGGCAGTGGACCCTTACTCAAATGTAGGCCCTGGACCCTTACTCAAATGTAGGCAGTGGGCCATTACACAAATGTAGACTTTGGACCCTTACACAAATGTAGGCAGTAGGCCCTTACACAAATGTAGACTTTGGACCCTTACTCAAATGTAAGCCCTGGACCCTTACACGAATGTAGGCAGTGGACCCTTACACAAATGTAGACTTTGGACCCTTACTCAAATGTAAGCCCTGGACCCTTACACGAATGTAGGCAGTGGACCCTTACACAAATGTAGGCTTTGGACCCTTACTCAAATGTAAGCCCTGGACCCTTACTCAAAATGTAGGCCCTGGACCCTTACTCAAATGTAGGCAGTGGGCCCTTACACAAATGTAGACTTTGGACCCTTACTCAAATGTAAGCCCTGGACCCTTACACAAATGTAGGCAGTGGGCCTTTACACAAATGTAGACTTTGGACCCTTACTCAAATGTAAGCCCTGGACCCTTACACAAATGTAGGCAGTGGCCCTTACACAAATGTAGACTTTGGACCCTTACTCAAATGTAAGCCCTGGACCCTTACACAAATGTAGGCAGTGGACCCTTACTCAAATGTAGGCCCTGGACCCTTACTCAAATGTAAGCCCTGGACCCTTACTCAAATGTAGGCAGTGGGCCCTTACACAAATGTAAGCACTGGACCCTTACACAAATGTAGGCGCTGGACCCTTGCACAAGTGTAGGCCTTGGACTCTTACTTAAATGTAGGCTCTGCGCGCGCCTATGACCCTTAAAAGTAGACAGTACATAACATACTTTTCAAAAACTCGTATTAACAATAACCCGAAACAAATAAGTGAGCATGACTTACAATCGCATAAACCAGCTGAACCGACTACCGCCTTTTGACTGAATGAGTAATAATGGTGTATAGTGATAGGCTTAGGTCTATACATGGACGACGGTCATCACATGTAGCCAGTAGACATATCGTCTGAAATTCCCAGTTTTTCAAAGAATACAACCGGAAAAAACATTTGATCGTTGAAATTATTCGAATTCATGATCATATTAAGGGTGAGTTGAGAGAACGAAACGAGGCCCTCATTGGGGTCTAGGTCTTCGGCACGGATCCAGTTGACCCATGCCTTAAAACGTTCATGGTTACATTAAATTACGCAGAGATTTATTATAACTGATGCATGTGTTTTTTTCAGTGAAGAGAGAGAATTTAAAAAAAAAAATATTTACGAGGTTATCTCTGTCTTTTGGTAGATGTATTAATTAACGCGTTCAGACTCTTTCATTGATCATGAATCAGAATATATCTTCGAGGTTATCTTACTCTTTTGGTAGATGTATTAATTAACGCGTTCAGACATCTTTCAGGTCTGATAGATATATCTCTATCTTACCATTTTTTCTGTTCAAACCAACTGTACCATAGTCACTATACCTTACTTCTTATTACACTTTATTTTTCGAATTAAATAAAATGTTTAGTTTTATCTTAGACGATTTTTAAATATGTGGAACACTTCCCTTTTTTAGAATACCACTTATATATTTTTTTGAAGAATGTTGTATTTACTGTGTATAAAAAGAATTAACTGTATATAATAAGATTAGCGAATGATGTTTGTAAATGACAAAATTTATGAAAAGCTTAGATCATTATATTTCTAAATTATTTGGTTTAAAAATTATAGATTTGTAATGTGTTTCTTGTAATTCTTTCATGTATTTGCTTTTGTTGATAGAAGGATGTTAAAAACTTTCTGTTGTGCATCCTTTTATATAGAATTTTTAAAAGGTTCAAATTCATAGATAGCATTTACATACAATTTACAATATATGAATATCTTAAGTTGTGAAGTTAAGTATTAAAAACTGATAGTAAACAGATTCTAATGATCTAAATAAATTAAATTATGTTATTTTTTGTGTTCGTTATTTCTATCTTAAAGTTAACAAAACCTGAAGTAAAAATAGAGAAAATTACTTATTTAAACTTTTTTTTCAGGCTAGAATGAATCTCAATATCTTTAGTACCATCTACATGTTGCTTGAAATATTATGAAGTATTTTTTACAGAGAAAGTTTATCAGAACATTGATATTTTGCAAGGAATACGTTTTAAAAATGAATTTTGTTACAAATTTTGAGTAATGAACGTTTAAAATAGTGTAGATAATTTATATCTGGATGTGCAATACGTTAATATTACTTTCTCTGTTGTATTTATTTTATATTAGAATTAAAATATTCGCAAGCAACGCCGTTCCTTACATTATAATGGCGATTCAATGGTAATATAGCGAAATGTTGGCGATAGAGCCAAGTTGGTATAATTTTTGGCGACTATGTTGGCATCTTGGCAATTGATTGAACGGTGTTGAAGTGAAGCGAGGTCATATTTACAAACATCCATATATATATATATATATATATATATATATATATAAATTACATGCTACTTCTATGCTATTTAAAGTAAGTAATGGGTGATGTCTTATAAAAATTCTACAATGTGGGAAATTTATCAATTTAAGCTCGTATATTCCAATTCCTAGCGTGACTTTGCTTAGCTAGGCAGTATATTTTCGGCCACTGCCTAAACTATTTAGCTCTCTTAAACAAGTAATCATGAGGTAAGAAGTAACATTAATCTTGAAATTATAAAATAATATTTAAAAAAAATAAGCTGTTAAGGTAAAATAATTTTTTAAAAGATATTTACGTATCTTTTTATTAAAACATTAATAGAAAATATAAGAATTGTTTAAAGAAAATGTTTTTTAAAAGTGATTTTAAAAACAGAAGGGTAATCGTATAAACTAATCGTTTGATCAACTGTTTTTAATATCAAAATTCTTGAGACTTAAAAACGTTTACACAAATCCAGTTTCTAATTGCTGAAATTTGTGTTTTATAATTTAAATGTTAACTTTAAAATTAATAAGATATAATTTATATAAATAAGGAAGCCGATATCCAATGATAAATTCTCTTAAATCTATAAATAACATCATTTAAGGAAAAAATTGAAAACAAATTAAAATGCAGCTTTCGTTATTGCATTAATACGTAAGCCATTATGAAACAAAAACTCCTCTTTAATGGAAAAAAGCTTTTATAACAAACTCCAATAGAACAAAAATCTCACAGAATAGAAAAAAAAAAGTAAAACTTCTTTAGTGGGTCATCTAAACAATATTTACGATGAGTAACCGTAACGGTACTTGGTCTGCGAAAAACGACTGGGATGGTTAAATAGAACGATTAAGTAGATCACGTGCATTCTGTGTTTTCGTCATTCCTTCCACAACAGCCAGCTTTTATTCCTCGACAATTTAGGGGAAAAAATCTTTTCAGAAATTACCTTCCACTTTTCCTCACCCCCGTAATCACTCCAAATAATAATAAAATAAAAAAAGCCTCACATAAAATCAGTTGAGGCCAGAAATTAATACCCACCCAACCGATAAATGAGACGCATTAGGAACTGGGCTCCTATCCTAAGCCCCCAAGTTTCGAACGAACCGGACCTAAATCGTTTGCAAAAGAACGTGGGTGGGTTCTGGAAGGAAATAAGGCTACTATTTCCTGAAGAACTCGTGTCGATCCGGGTAGTTCAACCCAGCAAATTAATCGACTCGTTTTCCCCCCACCCCTCATGAAGACTGGGAGTGATCAAGATGGGGTGGAGGACAGAGTTGATAGGAGATCGTCGTGGTACCCTTGGAGAAAATTGCTGCGTTGATAATCTCATAAGTAGTGAGAATACAGAGCTTCATTCAGTTGCTCAGCCAATGCTCTTTAATTAACGGTAAATCCGATGTCTCAACATGGAAGACGAATCAAAAGGAAGAAAGAAAAACCTCTTGCAAAGATTAGGCGGGGAATTGATCAAGCGACTGCAATACAAATTGGAATGTAAAGATGTTGAAAAGAGTTTTGCTATAATGGAAAAGTTTTGAGACAGATTTAGATTTACGTTTCTAAAGAAGAGGCTTCTTGGGAAGTATTTACTTGGTTTAATCTGTGATTTGCATATGTTATAATTATGCTAATTATTCAACTTAACAATTAGATTTTAAATAAGCAGGAAGTCTAAAATGATTAATTAATTAGAATCATCTTTTTAAAGTATAAGTATCAATTTGAAAGCAAGCTTTTGCTTATAATCAGTATACATAGAATCTAGAGTAATCTAATCTAAAGAATTATTAATATATACATATATATATATTAATACATATGAAACATTGACAGATATTTTTATCTAGTAAATGAAAATTTATCTAATACAGTTTTTGAATAAATAGTTTGAAAAATGATGTAATACAATATAATAATAATAATAATAATATATAAGAAATGATAATCAAATTATAAATATCTTACATAACTCAGAAAGGCAAAATGACACTTAAATCAAGAACAGCAAACCAATATGTATGTATATATAAACTCAATTGACCAAAATGGACAATTATCACCGTCAACGACTAGCACAGTGAAGTAGGTGAAATTTATAGAATCCCAACCTTTCCTTTAAGCAGAAAATTAATGCATAATAGTATGCAAGAAAAATTTGTAGAAAATTAACCATAGTTGAAAAAGACTTAAGCCTAAATTTTACATACATATACGTATAAAGCACATTCTAAAAACTGTAATAATACACTTAGAATTTTATTAGAAGTTATTTGAAAAGAAGTAAGATTATTAAATAAAAAATCTAAAGTCATTAAAAATTTGCAGCGAATTTTTTTTACTTTTAAAATATTCTATCCTTAAAAGCTATATCCATAGAGTTTGTATTTTTGTCACGAGACTCTAAATAATTGAACAGAGATTAAAAGAGTTAGTTTAATTTATAATTCGTTAGAAACATTTTCAAAATGTAAAGGAAAAAGTATTTCTAGAAAAATACAAAGCTAATTTATCTCAATAATATTTTGAAGAAAAATATAATCGATTCTTTTAAAGTTATAGTTATTTAAAATTAAACAAACCATTAGTATTTGTATCTAAAAAGCTTTGATGGTTATTAAAGCCATTTGGATGATTATTTTAACAGTACAAATGATCGAGTTTTAAAAATGACTCATTTATGAAGTATACTGTTGAAAAATACATTAAATAAAGCATTTCAAAAAAGTAATATGCCAGTTAAAAAAGTTAAATATTTAGATATGTTTAAATTGTTCCTTTTCTTATTATTACAATGTTTTATTCCATCAAAGTTATTAGTTTTATACCTATTTTTTTATAAAAAGAAACTCTTTAAAAATAAACTCAAATTTTGAATAGTAATAATTTTATTGATAGTTATTGTGGAAACTCAGCAATAGATTCTGAAATAGTATTTGGCTCTAGTTTTTCTTTAAAATCAAAATTCGTGCTTAGAAAAATGGAGAACTATTGAAATTTAAAATAGTTCTAGTCACGATTAAGGCGCACAGTATTGTGGGGGAAGAATGCCATGAATATAAAATAGCATCCTTTGTGAATAAATAACTTTTTCATGTTACATAGCAACGCTTTCTCACAACATTAAATCCCATTCTGGTCTACCTCAAATAAAATAATACTTCAATGCGAATTTTTGTGACTGTGTACTACTCATATTCTTTCAGTACTCCATTATTATAAATCATTACATTGTTTCAATTAAATAGGTATAAAATGTATAGCCTATAAGAGAGAATCATTTAAAAATATCTCTATTTATAGAGTTTTAAATCTTTTGCTCTGAACTTATACTTTAATATCCATGAAATTTGAATAATAAATTAATAGAAAAGTAGTTTTGGAATTTATTTAATGTTGTTTCATTTCAATCTGAACCATATAATTTTACTTGTACTGTGACAGACAACATACACACGCATACATTCAAAAACTCTTTCTCTCTCTCTCTCTCTCTCTCTCTCTTCTCACACACACACACACACACACACACACACACACACACACACACACACACACACACACACACACACACACACACACAGTAGAGCTTTATTAATCGGGGTTAATCAAGGCTCTAAGTGAGCCAGATTATACAAATTAGCGTATAAAATGAACCAATGTACCTAACACAGTGCTTTTCAAACTTTCAATATTTGCTACCAAATATTCAATCATTATTTTTATCTTGTCCCCCTTGCAATACCAATATACTGAATTCCATAATAATATACTTTGACGCTAAAGATACGATACGACTTTAACCACTTAAGTGCCACCGGCGTATATAAACGTCTCGTGCTCAGCCAGTGCGTTAATTGCCCCGGGCATATATATACGTCTTTCCGAAGTACGATCATTTCTGTGCACTGCTATCCATAAAACTATTTCAAAAGCTTTGGAGTGCAATAAAAGGGCCTTGACACATTTTGCGACGGATTTACTTATTTCAGAAAATTTACTTATTTACTCCTTTTCTACCCCCCCCCCTCCATGCACCCCTCGCCTACGTGTTAAAAAAGGAATAGCGTAATTTTTAATTGACATTTAAGGATGATTTATAAACCGTACAAATTATCAAGATAAGTGTTTGTTTTTGTAATAATTTTGTATTTGATAAGACCTTGGGGTCGCTGGTAATTATTAAACTTGTTCTTAACTTAAAATTAGTAGTTAACTTAGTATTCTTAACTTAGTGCTATTAAGTTAATGATAAAATACATTGCGGAGTACTGATATCCTTATAAATGTATTATATCAGTTCAAATGTGTATCTATTTTTTATTATGTTAGAATATATTTTATTTGTTTGTTTTGAGTAAATTAATAATTTTTTAAATAATCTTTTGTTTTCGACCCTTCAAAATACTCGTGTCCCCCACGTAGAATTTTCACACCCCACATTTTGAGAAACGCTGACCTAACATAATCTTTATAGCAAAAACGCACGTTTTGGGAAGTAAGTTAAGGTAAAATTCTAGCCCTTAGCCGCGATGAATTTTGTGGACCTTGATCTGATGTTACTGACCATCAGGCGGCATAAGCAACAACAACAACAAAAGTTGAGGTAAAACAGTAAATAATTGTATGAGAAAGGATGTAAATAGAGTGTACAAATATATCTCTATAGAGAATACAGGATTAGAGATTTTAGTTCATATGTGTCCCAATATGCCACAATAATTCGTTTATACTTTACAAATTATGAGTAACAATAAGCATAAAACTACGTATTTATTACAGAGAAAATTGATTGGTGAAAATATAACATATTCTAACTATCATTTGCTATTTTAAATATAGCTTAATATGTTATATAAAATAGTAGATTCATAAAAACAAAATTCTTTGCCTGAATATTGATGTTTCTTACACTAATGTATGAACATTTTTCCCCGCAATATATTTCTTATGATTCAAGTATGATATTTTTATAAAAAAAAAATTATATCTTTATTCTCTTTTATAACTCTTTTGCAATGCAAGTGCAATCGATGGATTTTTGGTGTAATTTTTTTAAGGCAAAAATTATTTCTTTGTGGTTATTATAAAATAATTTCATAGTAAATGTTGATATTTTTGTTTACATATTGTGTGTTTTAAATTCCTTACAGTTTGCATTAGCAAAAAGAAAAGGAACTGGATCATACATACACGAAAAACAATCTTACAGAATTCAGCGTAAAATTAACTCTGAATAAGTTTACTTTTAATAGGGTAGAGGATGTTTTTGTAAGCATTTACTTTTAAAATATGAGTTTATTTTACCATTTTAGGAAATATATCATCTTCCGAATAACACATGTTGAAAAATGGAGGAAAAATAAATTTATATAAAATAACTCATTATAATTCATCTAGTAAAAAATATCACTGGTATAAAAATATTTTTAAAATGTATGATATATTGAATTTAAAATGTACTAATAAAGAAATACCTAAAAAGATAGGAAGAGTTATAGTAAATTCGTGAAACATTAAAATAAAATTACACATTATGCGCAGAGTTAAAAATGTTTTTTCCCTATTGAATGGATCCCCGTTAGCACAAACCAAAATCAATTGATGACAATTTTATTGCGGTTCTCTTCTCTTAATGCTTATTTTTAAAGCCCGTGCAAGGGTATAACTAATTTTAAATTAATACGAAAAAATAACCGATATATCTGGATAAATCTTACTCTGCATATTAATTAATTTTAACGTACATGACGTACTAATTTTCATTTATTAAATTAGTTTTGTTTAGTTTCAAGAAGCCATAGATTGAAGTAACCTGCAATATGGAGAAGGCAGAAGCTCGTAGTTTCAGTAATAGCTCGTAGTAGGTTACAGAGCCTGGCAAATCCCCAACGAATTGATGGCTGTTCACAGAAACTATATCCTGTCATATCACGCTGTTGTGAGCCTGGGAAAGAAATTTTGAAACTGGTTACATATCCCTTACAGATGATCCAAGAAATGGCGAACCATTACTCGTGGAAGATACTGCCACGGGGGATTTCGTCCTATTAAACCGATGAGCAACCATCCATACTATCATGAATCAGACTAGTCTTAGTTACGGCAGCATGAGAGAAATTATTCACCAGGACTGTTCATGTGAAAGGTGTCTTCGAACTAGATAGAGTGATTTTTGGCTTCTTTTCAGAAGCAAACATGACGCGATCTGTCAAGGGATATGTTGAATCTTGGAGCTAGCCAAAGAGGAAGTTTCGATCATCTCGTAACTATGGTTGATTCTGGATCTATAAAGATATGATGAAGAGATCAAAGAAACGAGTAAAGAGTGGAAGCGCAGTGAATCACCTTTCCCCAAGAAGGCTAAGATGTAGAAATTTGTAGAGAAATTCATGCTGTCTGTTTTGAGGAATGTCATGGACAGTGACGTAACGTACACCTCAGCATCGTGGTGGTGGGGCAGGGATCTAGGGGGCCCAAAGCTAGACCGACGACAATTACGAATTTAGGCTTGGGGGCCAAGACCTCAGTTTCCAGGGGATCTTAATATTCTCCGTTACGCCACGGGTGGTGGAGTCCCATAAACAGATTATCTGAAGATGACTTAACTAGTGCCTATTACTGCAACCGTCTGTATACATTGTATAATGCTTCGAATCAAAAAAAGGTGAGGGTTTTTACTAAATGAGTATTTTCTTGAGGACAATGCATCTAATCACTTCAAGAATCAAAACAACGCGTGGCTTTGACATATTGGTCTTAATTCGCTTTATTCTCCCGATCTCGCCTCAAAACTACCTTTTCTCAATCCTCAAATTTAAAATAAAAAAAAGGTGAAATATTGGAGATTTGATAATACATGACGTCATTTGAAGAGTGAGGCAATGGTTTTCATAGAATCTGTTGAGTTTATAACGATGGCCTTCGAAGCCATCAAGAAACATTAAGAGAAATTTATAAAGATGGCTGATGACTATACAGAGAAGTCTTAAGAATAATAAATAAAAATTAATTATCTGTTTCCACTATTTTAGTTATAATTACAGTTTTATGATACCATTGACATATTATCGTCTTTGAAATAGTTTTATAGCCTCAAAATGTAAACTAATTAACACTAATTAATTTGAATCAGCCGTTTAAACAGAACAAAAATGGTAACATCAAAATATAAAAAATACTTCAAATGAATTTCAATACACCTGTTTCGTAGAATCTCAAGCTTCACCATCATTACAACGGAAAAGATTTTTGAGAATTTCGTAAAACATTATTTTTCGATGGTGCTCATTAACGGGGCGTATTTTTAATTGTTTTACTATAAATTTATAAAAGCTGAAGTATCTGTTTATTGGTGAGTTCCTGATGAACTGCTTGAGCAAGGAGCACTTAGAACAATAAAAACTTATTGTTTTGTTTAATATTTAAATGAACGAAATTTCTTCGGGAAGACACCTTTCAGAACAAAACAAGCAAACAACTGTTGCCAAAAGACAAAGTCTAATATAAAAATAAATTCGTTACCAATATTCAAAATAAAAAAAGGAAATAAACGGGTATTTTACATTACTTACCTTACTACGTATGTTGTTGAAAATGAATTATTATTATTTGTTTACTTATCAGATAGCAACTCTCTGGCTATAAAATATATCTATTTCATTTTTATACTATTATTTTATTTTGTATAATTATTTTTTTATTATGTGTGGAAAAAGAGAATACAACTTTTTCATAATTTGTGAATGGAAATCGAAAGTTTGCTCGATTGCTATTAAAAAGAGAAATTTTTATCGGTGATCTTTGATAAGATTATTTATCTCTTAAATTGAAATTACTAGCCACCGTAGTTAGTACAAGTCTTAATTTAGACGACTTCTACTCTTAGAAGTGTGGAAAGAAAGTAATTTAGTGCCCATACAAATATTTTGGGAAGCTAAAAAATTAGTTTAGATTTTCTTTTAGCTTTAACATGTACAAGAGAAATTTTTAAATTATGACTTAGGAAGACGAAGTTGTAATGATAGCTTTAATTTAAAGAATTTTCTAATTGCTTATTGTTCAAAACATTTTCAGTTAAACAAACTATAATTTAATAAATTATAAGGACATTTAAAAAAGTACAAATAATTCCTCATATCAAAGTAACATCACATAACAGTATTAGTACGCACCGAGAAGAGCATACGAATTAATTATATTTTGTATGATCAGTGTTTCAAAGAAATTATATTGAAAAAAACCTTAAGCATCTTTTATATGAAAAACTTAAGTATGTTCTTGAAAGAATAAATTATTTTTCCGTTTTCATAGTTACGCTTTAAAAGTAGAGCTTTATACTCCATTATAAAAGGATTTATTAATGTTTTAGAACAAAATACAAAGTATAATAAGTTAAGCTTGAATACTCCAAGCGCTATTTTTATGTTCCTTTCGGCAAAAGATAAAACATTTCATAATCTTGAAAATTTTTCCCTCTTTAATCTTCAACACTGTTAAGAGGATAATTAACTTATAAACGCAGTTATCTTGAGAAAACACTTTTATAGATTAACTATTTTTTTTTCCGGCAGTTATGTTCAAAAATTTTTTATGTTAATACTTTTATAACAAAGATAATTATACCCGTACATATTATTCTAAGATGCAGAAGAAACAATGAAACATTTTTACTAATTACTCTTTTAATTCAGTTAAAAGATATATTTATTTACTTGGACAAGCAGAAGTTTGTGATAATTACTGAAATTTTTAAAATATTGCATTAGTCTCATCAGAACGAAATATAAGCACAATAATTGTCTGATAAGAGATTTGTATGTTCTTCCGGGAACACTGTTCAACTCTGCTATTCAATATTTATAACAAAGTTCTCTCTTTTTACTAAGTAATATTTCAAAGTTTTGATTCCACTCATATTTTCAGAAAAAGATAGTACTTATTTAGAATACGTTGTATTCATTTTGAAACAAAAGTAATTATTTTTGAGAATTTGCTGTGATAGTTGTTAATTTTTTTTAGCATATTTATGAAAGCAATGCTTTGAATTAACTTTTTAGAAGATTTTTAATTAACACTAAGACTACCACAGTAATTAGGGAATTATTTTCTATTCCTTTTATTCAATGAGTTACTTAGAAAAATGAGAAACATTTCTGAAAGTGATGATCTCGAAGTAATTAATGACATTTGATTTATTTTTAGTGCGAATATATTATAGCTGGGTAGCATCTGCACCATTAATTTATAAGTAAAAAAATCAAATATTTCACAGATTTCAATTTTTATGTTGAGTTATTTAAAATGTACATTTTATTTCATTGCTTATGCATTCTCGTAAGGCTATGTTCATATTTTTATACTCTCTCATTTGTACATGTATATCATTTTATTTATTCATTACGCATTAATAAGTAAATAAAAAATTCTACAATATTTAACAATATATTTGGGGATTTGTATTCATTTTTGTCTCCTTATTTGGTTGTATTAGAGGGAAATAAATGGAATTTTAAATTAATTATTAGTTTTAAATGGAATATGCTTGTGGGCACAATACTTGCTTGCAGGAATATATTTTGATGGAAGATATTGTTGAATTTATTTATTATTTTTATTAAAGTTTTTTTTTCAATAATACTTGATAAACACAGGAGATTTGAAATTTTTACTTATTTTATTATTTTTGACTAATGCAATCATTCGAAACTAAATTTATTATATAATATTTATTTCTTGTTTGTTTAAATTTATTAATATATTAATAAAAATTCTATCGACTCTTATCAGGTACCATAAAATTAAATTGACTCTGATAGATCTCTCTAGGGAAAAATATAGATTAAAATATTCACTGTTTAGAATAGAAGTAAACACAGGTCACATCTGAAATACAATTAAGCCAATAACTTTTGTATGCATAAAAATCATTTGTTCATTTCAATTGCATGTACAGAAACCAAATTAAATTACAAAAGATGCGAATGTTCTGTAAATTAGAGGTTATTCCTCATCTATCCAGGTTAGTCCTTATCTCCACCTGGGCTATTTATATCATCACGCAATTTATCTATAAAAGAAATTGATTTTATGTTTATGTAAAAAAAATTATATAACACGTGAAAAGCAGCACATGATAGGGTGAAATATATGAATAGATGTATTTTTATTGTCTGTGAGTTATTACCAGTAGATCGTAGTAAAATTCAAAAGTTAATGAGTTAATCAAATACATAAATTTTGATGTACTTGCTAACGTATCTATTTTTTGTTACTTTTGATACACCATCAATCAAAAGATTTTCTTTTTTTACATTTTAGAGCTCACTATAAATTTTTCATTTTAAGTTTATATATTATAATATATATCTTTTGAACTTATATGTTTTAAATACTTTGCATTCATTTAAACTAAGATCCATAAAAAAGTGTACTGTTTAATAGGGAAATGAAATAATTTGCTAGAATTCCAGGATTTTTCTCTTTTAGGGTTATTTGAACTAATGTTTAATTCAAAAATTATTACCCGTAAAATCAATTAGAATTTAAGAGCACGGATTTTTCAGTTTCAAAAATGAAATACGAACTAAACATATTTTGGCTAAACATAACGAAAATGATTAGTAGAAAAATCCCAGAATATTTTTAAATATGTTTACAAATTTAAATCAATACACGTGTTAATCCTGTCTGAAAGCACAAATCAAAGCCTTATATTTAAATATTCAGAGCTAAGAAGATGGGCTATAAGCAAATAATGAGATATGAGAATAAATTAATATTTTTAGTCGATTACCTCCTTCGTTATTTCATAATTTTGAAGAAAATATTTTATGGACCTAACTGCTCCAAAGATTTAAAACTGAAATAACAGAATAAATTAAGTAATGAAGTTAAGTGAAGCATTTTTTCACCCGAAAGTGTATTTTAACGCATAATAAATGCCATTTCTTGAAATAAATGAGAAAGAGAAAAATAGAATATAATTAAGTTAGATAGATTTATTTTCTTTTATGCTTAAAAATAATTACATCATCTAAGAAATTTAAATTCGATTTTCCGTATAAATTCAAATTTGCTCTGTTTTCGGGAGTACAGTACTTGGAATAAAATATTCAAAGGAATTTAAGGGGCCCATTTCTTCAAAAAGAATAAAAATGTATAACGTTTTTTAAATGAGAAATCAAATTTATAAATATATTAAGTGAAAAAACATAAATAACATGAAAAAAGAAAACGTTTTGGATTAAATTTATTGAAAATACCCGTAATAAAAAACTTATTAATAATTTAATATAAGTAAATGTTTGTTAGTTATCTATTTTGCTGAGAACATGTTTCTAATTTGTACCGATGCAATAGCTGCCACTTATATGAAAGAAAAGGACCAACATATTTGAAAATTGTTCTTTTTACTTGAATAAAAGTACAATAGGCATCAAGTATTACATTGAAATCCATACTTCTTATGAGATACCTTAGAAAAATACCTGTGTTTTGCAAATATATATTTATTTCTTATTTTACATAACATGTTATTACCCTTTTTTGTAACATCATTTATTTTGTAAGAACAGATAAATGTTGTGGTAAAAGTAGTGCAGGATCTCTTTTTATTATTTTTTCTGATACAATAACAAAACTCAAGGTAAAATAAAATAAAAGAAATACCTCCAAATTAAGCGGAAAGTGGAAAATTTTTATAAACTCTAATTAATAATCTCTTTTAATTTTTTTGCGACAAAAGTTAATTGCAAAATACGAGAATAAATGGAATACAATTTATTACATTAATCCTAAAAGTTTCTAGCCGATAAAAAAAAGATCTAGAATTAGTTGATTTAGCTAATGCTTGTAAATTATTCAAAATGTGCTAATTTACTAATTTAAATTAGCTTATCTTGGAAATACTGTTTTTTAAATCTTATAATTATTAGTAGCATTTATATAATACAAGTATACTTTTAATATGTTTTCAAATGGAATAATTTTGGAGGTATTTATTTATACACAAATAAGAAAAGTTTGAAACTTATCGTTTGCAAATTTTTTTTACATATAATAGTTCTTCAAAATTCTTACAATTTGATTCTAGGAATTTTAAGCTCAAATAGGTTATTTAAAGATAAATGTTGACCATATTTATATATATATGAAGAATAGTTGTGCAAAATGAAAAGTTTAATTAATTCGTATCTTTCTACACATAATGATTTCACAATCTGAGGTACATAAGGTAAATAGAAAAAAACAAACGGGACTATATTGTACTAAAACAGTAAAATTCTGCTAAAAATTAAATTCACCTCAGCAAAAAATTCTACGCCATCATTGATGACAAATGAGAAGGAAATATATTGTTACGAATTTTGTGTACTTAATGCATAATTTTATCTTAAATATAGTAAATAATTTACATTTGGATATTTAATAAGTTAATATTTATTTCTGTTAAATTTATTTTTATGACAAAAACTGTAATATTCCCAAGCTTCTTTGATTTTATACATCTATAATTTTAATAATCAAAGGTTAATAATTTTACGATATCTATCATTTCTCTTCTTTATAAATAATAAACTCTCCTGCTTAGTAAAATTGTAATTTTGTAAAAAAACGATCAAAGGAAAAGAAACTCCATCACGGATTCAAAGTCAAGTTAATGTTTACTTAAAAAATTAATAAGTTTTCACATTGATACAGTTGCCAAGGTTTGTGGAATTTATATTAGTTTAGTTATAAATTTTTGAATTGTAAAGGTATCAAAAAATACCATTGCATATAAAATCAAAATACATTTTATTTTTAATAGTATCTTAGTTTATAAATATAAATCTCATGTATGTTTACTTTTTCGGAATTTTTTTGCTTTAAATAAAACTATATTTAATACATGCAATTATGCATTATGAAAGAAAGAATGCCGAAGTATTGGAACCAAGAATATCTCATTTCAAATAAAGGGAGCTTAACAAAGAAATTTTTTCCATCCATTAATAAGAGACTGGTCTGCCATCATTTTTATGGTGAGACTGGTCTGCCATCACCTTTTATGGTAATTACAAAATAACCCAATTTCTAATTGGTCACGGTAACTTTAAAAGTTACTTGAACAAACTTAATTTAGTTCCGGCATTTTCCTGTGATTGTGATATTGGTGGTGAGGCAAATGTAGTACACATGTGCTCCTTCTGTGTTTCAAGTTTGAAATAGAACTAAACATCCTAAGACTGACTTGCAAGGGACAATTTAAATTGGCTACCGAATCTTAAGAAACTTCTTTTAACCTGAAGTGCTTTTAAAAAGTTCTGTGAATTTCTTGTAAATATTTGTAATCTTTCATAACCTCAAAGGTTTTCCCCCCTATTTATTCCTATGTAGTGTGTGCTTAATACTTACTTCTGTGAGTCCCGTGTGATACTTTGTCGTGCATATGAGGATTTTATAATTGTTTTCAATAAAAAAAAATACATGCAATTACGGTCTTGTACACACATTCACACACGCACACACATATGCACACACGCGGATTCTATACAAAGAAATATACAATTTATTTTTTCCCTTCGCAAGTATCATATGGTTTTATTTCCAGCTATGATATTTTACTTCGAACCTAGCATAATACGCTAAATATCTTAACCTTTCTTTGCATGATGATGGAAATTTCCATCGTAACATTAAGTGAACGAAGAATTGCACTCAAATTGCGCAATGAGGGACTATTGTATAGCAGGGCCGTTTTTAGCCTCACCGGCCTTCTAGGCTCTTTAAATTGTTACGCCCCCGCACCCTACAATTTTCAGAGCACACCCCCTTCAGTTCTTACCTTGCCAGTTTTGGTTCGGGAGGGATTTTCCCTTTATTTAAATTCTTTTTTTCTCGCTCTTTTGAGAGTAACCACTGCCCATGGACCCTCCAAGTCCTCGACTGACAACCGCAAGGAAAGGGTAATGGAGTGTGTTTGCCAATCTTGTTCATTTCTTACCTTATGACATCACGCCCCCTTTTGTAAATTAGTACAGTAAGTTAAATAAATCGTTTGCAAAACAATATAAAGTACACGTTATTGTATGAAATGTTTTCAACTTTTTTAATTCTCATCTTTTTCTTCGCTTATCGTTTAACTATATTTTATTTTTAGACATCCTTATTTTTTGTTAAATCACTGCCTTTGTATTTGCACAACAAAGGTTTTCTCCGAATTTTGATCATAGCAAAATCGTTAATGACATCATTGTAATCAAAATCCATTGAAATATCATTTTGAGTGCATGGCAGCATTAAACTGTTAAGCATTTCTTTTTCCATAGATATCATTTCAGTCTTTACTCTCTTAAAGGCAGAAATGCTTCTTTCATGATTCATTTGGTGGAGGTACGTTCTCTGTAATTTCAATTGTTTTTTTCTTTTTCGCCTTCCAATTTTTTGCGCCCCAAATCTGTTGCGCCCTTGGCATGTGCCTAAGCGGAAAAGCGGGCTTGTTTTATAGTAAGAAATGTAGCTGTAAAAAAAAAGTCAAATATCAATTCTATTACTGCGGATTTGAACTTGTCATTCCGCTGTCTGTTGTGATTGAAAGAAATGTCCAATTTCTTGAAATTTTTTTTATAACTTATCAGATTTTTTGCTAATAAAAGCGATAATGAGTGGAAAAAAGTTTGTTTTTTTATGTACTCCTGTTATTTTACATGCAATAATCCTAAATAATCTTCCCTAAACCACGTGACAAAAAATTACATCACTATGCAGTTGTATCACTTTTAATGTATGGCGTAAATGTTTTTACTATATGTTTATTTTATGTTGTTTTTGTAGAGAAATTTTGAAGAGAGGGTCATTGAAGAACACTTGGACCAGTAAGAAGGCAGTTGGCTACCAAAAGATTGCCTTGATGAAGAAAGTTCTGACGAGGAGTACAGCGATGAAAGCAGAAAATTAATAGTAATAATTGTTTTTTAATTATCATCAGAAATAAAAATGATACAAATATATATTATTTTTTTTATTTATTTTGTACTGAACTCAGTGGCTTACACAAAGGGGGTGCCCTGGGGGTCCGGACACCCCCCAAAGCCCTTGAGTTTTTTTTCGATTGATGATAATCCTGTACATATATATATATATATATATATATATAATGTAAAATTTAATTAAGTACTTGTAATTAACAATTTATTTTATTAATTAATGCTAATTATTAATTCAATAATTTATTTTTTACTGTTTTTTGTTAAAAAAATCATAAGAATCAAATGGTGTTGTCTTGAGGTATGATACGAGTTGGAGGACTTTCGACCATGGACTCCCCCCTCCCCTTGAAAATTTTTTGTGTGCGCTACTGACTGGACTTAACATGTAAATTTGCTGTTTGATGGATATTTTCCCATCATACTGTTTTTTAGTTATGTTATATTATATATTTATGCTAGGACTTTTTAAACATTTTCCCTTTAAACTAGAATATGAATTATATTATCTTGAATGATTTCACAAACATGAGGAAATAATTCAAAGAATGGTTGAACATAGATTCTCAACAATTTACAATGACACAAGAAGGCCTTCATAACATATCTTAATGTTTTTATTCGTAAAAAGATTTTAAATGCAAAATATTGCCTTTTTGTAATATTTCACCGAATATCTGGATGCTTGTTGTGGTTAATTGTTCTTTTTCATTTAATATAATGCCTTTAGGAAATTATAAAAAAATATTCAAGAATATTGAAACTTTTGGAAAATTTATTGTGTTTGTGTTGCTATAAAACACAAAATTAAAGTTCAATATCCAAGTATTTGCTATAAAAAATCACTATTTCAATATTTTTAATCTGGGTAAGATATTTATTAATAACACAAGATATTTTATTGTTGTTTTATAAAATATGGTATTTACTTGTTGAAAGATCTGTGATAAATAACATTCAAGTTGTTCTTTATTCCTCCAAATTAATGGTTAGCCGCCATAAGTATGACTAATTTTCTTCCATTAGATAATATTTTTTCATTATATATATATATATATATACATATATATATATATATATACATACATACATAGGTGTTTCAAAAAGTAAGGTAACAAGAGATCTGACGGGTTTGTAAGCTATTCCTATGTATAAAAATATAAAATGGAAATAATGAAGACGACCACAAGATTCAAACAGTGCCGGTAGAGGGAGCTGGTTTTCCAGTAACATGACTAAATCTCAGTTAGAAGATGGCTGCATAACGGAACATGGTCCGCAACCGAAATAAGAAGTGTGATATGAATTTGCGTTTGAAGAAAAATTCTCCAGGTGCAATTTCTCGGCAATTGGTTGACGTGTAAATACAATTGTTATGTCACAAAAACAGGGGTGCTTTGGATGCACGGGATTGGACAAAGAATAGATGTACGAGATGAAGAAAGAGCATGGCCACCAAGCTTGTTTACGGAAAGTGATTAATGTTTGCCCTGTCGAAGCTTAGATTCAAGGTAGGATCCCCACATGACTCTAAAAAATTGCGCAAGAACTCAATATCTTCATTGACAGTGCTCACAATATTGTGGATGCACAACATTGACGCTGATATTTACGATGCTGGTTTCGATGGTTTGGTGCATCGATGGAACAAATTCCTCGATAAGTATGATGACTACAATATGTACCTGTGCCTTCCTATATGAAATATGTATAAATTTTTGTTTTCTGAATGATCATTTACACTGAATGGGATTGTTACCTTACTTTTTGAAACTTCCTCGTGAATGTGTGTGGGGGCTTGCTTGCGTGGTGTAACTGATGTTCTGCCTTTTAGAGAGTTTATCCAAGTTAAATCTGTGGTGGTTTTAAATAATCATGTTGAAGGGAATTGAAAGTTTACAGTGATATGCTAGTTCAGGTATCGTCCTCTTCTCTTGTTCGATGTTCAATTTAAGGAGTCCACCACCACTAGTCTTCATATAGCTTTGTAATGAGATGTTAATAAAAACCAAATCAAAATTCAATACTAAATATTTACAAAGAGATTTATTGGGAATAATTCTACAGAACAACTAACTGACCCGGCCACGTGTTGCTGTGGCTTTGTTGTAATACGTTGATACAATATTATTCCAAACTATTCACAATGCAGCAAAATTAATCTTCTCTTATAATTTCGGATAATTGAAATTAAGCATAAAACAACACAATAGTTTGAATTGCGCATTAAATTCATCTCCTATTTGAGTTACTATAATATACGAACTACTTACAAAGTTGTGTGTCAAGTAACAACATATGAAAATCTAGCTTTTTAAATGAGGTAAATAACGTTGAGTTTTAGCAATGTTAATAATATTTTTTTATTATTGTAAATTATAAGAACACATAATTTTAATTTAATTAATCACTAATTGGAGCACGATATTTATCTTTAAGCTGTCTTTTGCTAACAATAATAGATTCGACGTCTGTTTCCCCACAATTGAGTATGCAACATAAAATTGTCCATGCGAGAAACATAGATTTTCTAAAATTAAGCATCAAACAGACATTGTTTGGTCTAGAGATTTATTGATGGTCATCGTAAAAATCAAACGAATAGGGAATTGAAGCCTTTTGAATATAATGTTGGAGGCAACTGTGGCAACTGTGGGCGATTCCTCCTAAAAACTTTACAGTCACAATGGGTGCTTGAAAACGTCCGGTGATTCTTTTGATGATCAAACGTGTACCATCACTTAAGGTAGGTGAATTTAAATTACGCTGAGCAGAATAAAACCATTGAGCCAATCTTCATCCGAAGACTGTGCGGTGGCATTTCTGGTATATACAGATAATGCAAAATGTTTCTTGGAAAATTTACGGTTCCGTTTTCATCAACAATAGTGTCGATTGAATTAAAAGCCATTAAATCATCTCTCAACAACTGCTGCATGACAGTTGGCAGCAATAAATGTTGATGTTAAAGAAATAATCTTCTAGATTATTTCTTTAACATCAACATTTATTGCTGCCAAAATAACAGGATTGCAGAGCGTATCATTACGTAGATAACTATAAAGTATATCCGGGAAGACACACTCAATTAGTTCAATTTTTGTCTGAACAATAGTACAGGGATTGTTTGGGAATTTCAAAAACTGCGTTTTGGGAGGACGTTCTACTGCACCATTTCATATATATAGCAGTTGGATAGAAAATATTTGCGCCGATGGATCATCTTGCAATTGTACTTGCATTTTGATAGTCAATCGAAGTGTTTCAACGTTTCGCCATAAAAACGATCCTTTTAATCATGCGTTTATCGCGTTTGTAAAAGTAGGGTGAGGAATGCCTGACAATGTCGGAAATTACCAGAGAGTAGTAGGACAGCACACCCAAATATTTGTTCGTGGCCGCTTAAACCTTGCAAAGCGCTATGTAATGTTTCAAGTGAATGTTTATGGGCCCTGGTGCACTCATCCCTGATATTTGATTGAACTCCCATGCTATACCATAGACATTCCGCTTATTTTTAATGTTACACATTGCGTCTGGTTTCTTATGAATTTGTAATGACAGCATGGATGCTGAATGTGCAGTATATCCACAATCTATCAAAGTGGCAGCAATGCCTGATGATGCAACTGTCAATGCTATTTTCTTCTGCGATCGTATTTTCGCAAGGCAGCCCCTGCAAGTTCAGGCTCTACAAATGAAAATTCGTACGCGGAACTCGCACGCAAAGCCATTCGATCTCATTATTACAATACCCAGCAAAGTGTCTGGAGTTTCTGAAATCCGAATCCCCACTCCGAAACGCATCCGGTGCCGGCTTTCGGTGTCCCTGCGCCTCTAAGTTCAGTCCTTAGAAGGGGAGAGACAGAATTGTGGTCGTCCGGCATTATCCGGCACATTCGCAATCCAAATTCAGATTCTCATTCACCATCCCGAAATAAAAATGGAACGCCCTTTTCATGCTCAAAGACTTTTGCCCTAGTCTGTATAAAATATGATCGTCCGGAATCATCTGGCAAAGTTACGGGTATTTCTCAGATCGGATATCAGATTCGCCCGTCTTGAAATACGACAGGGCCAAGTTTTCACGCTCCAATGCGTTTAAGGAAAGTCCCTGCCACGGTGTGTCTAAAATACGTTCGTCCGGCATTATTCGGCAAAGTTACTTGAATTTTTAGGAGCCGATTCAAAATTCGGATTCCACGCCCTAAAATACGCCTGGCACTCACTTTACGCACACTCTGATCTACAAAATCCGCTTCCATCAACACGAGAGCATTGCAACATTTTGAGAATTTTCCAGTTTTTCGAATTCTTTGTATTTCCAGCAATAAAAAAATATGACATCATTAATTGAGATAAGAGCTACCATGCATTCTAAGTTGGACGAAATGACACACAACATGCAAAATTATATTAAGATCGGTAGAGTAATTTTGAAGTTCATCGCGGGCAAACACTGTAACACGGACATTTTATATGTAAAGATGAAAAATATTTCTCACGAGTTTTAAAATTAGTCATTTCTTGAGCTATAATGCGTGTGTAAAATGTAAAAATAATGTAAAACTAACAAAACAGTGGAATCAACAAACAATAACTATGTAAAAACATAAGCAAGAAGAGTTTTGTATAAATTTTTTCCTATGAAATATTACGTGAATTCTCTCACAAATATTAATAAAAGTATACTAAATATTCATGCAAATTTTATCTTATACACATATGGATGAAAGAATAATTTGGTTAAGGGTTCATAAAATCTTAGGAATTAAATGTATAAAATGATAGATGAGACAACAGCAATTTTGGTAAGTGAAAAAAATTTTAAATTAATATATAAGGAGGATAACATAAAGATAACATAATATTATCTTACTGAACAAGGATATTTCTTTTTATGTTTTATATTACACATTTAAATACTAGAAAGTTCCATAAATATTCTAAAGATGGCAATATAATAAAAAAAATCCGTGTTATGACTTAGAGAAAGCATTAATCGTAATGTCTTGTAATTTAATATTTTAATTTTCTACTTCTAATATCGAAGAAAGGTTTTAATTAACAATAGTGCACTTGGTATATTTTGGCCTTTATTTTTCGTACGGAAATTGTTAATGATGTTTTATAGTTTTTATTACGTTAAAAGAAACTTTATTCTTCAATGAATGTTGAATTGTTGACTTTTGTGAAGTTAATTATGGTTAAATAACATTTTGTCTGGGTAAATGTGTATTTATGCTTTCTTCACGCAATGAAGTAAATTTGTTAGTTGAGGATTTTTTTATCATTAAAAAGTCGTTGAGAGAGATTTTAAAAGATCCTGAAGTCATTTTTGACTTTCAGTCATGTCTCTTCTCAAAATGATAAAATCTCTAGTATCATAGCTTTTTTGAAAAAAAAAAGATTTTTATACATCATAGTTTTTTTTAAAGAAATAACTTTTGATGGAAAGCTGTTTATTTAATTAAAAATACTGTTTATTTAATTAAAAATACTGTTTATTTAATTAAAAATACATATTGTTATTTAATTAAGGAGTAGTTTCTAAGAAATGATTAGGATTAAAAAAAAATGAAATATCTCAAACGATTTTTATTATATTTTGTATTTGACATTATGCACTATATATGGGCATTTTTACTAAAATCAAAATCACCACCTAATAATTATTATTCACCTGTAATTCTGCGTAACTTTCTTTTAGCGATAAATAACTCATCATTATATATTCCAAAGTTGAGGGTGTCAGAACTCCATCAGATTTTTTTAGAACATGACATACTTTTGTATTCTGTTTTTTACATTCTTTTCAAGAATTTTCTCGTGCTTAAGTGCATTCCAAACATATGTAGTATTCTATAAAAACTAAGAAAGCATTGTGTATCCTGGACGAATTTTAGACTTTTCTCGTTCCATTTGCAGAATTTTTTTGACGACTATTCTTCCGGAATTGTAGCCTTATTTCTCTCTGCTCTCACTCAAGGATACCTCTCTTTTTTATTTTTATTATTGTTTCGTTATAAATCACCCATTCATGATTCGCTTATATGTATTTTTTTACACATTGTTTTCTTTATTAGGATTTTTTCAGTGTTTTTTTGCTTCCACAGTCCCAGAGGCATTCCATCTTAGAGATCGATTTTGCAATCACATTTGCATTATTGATTCCGAGGGCGTTATGAAGGTGAACTTCCCGAAAAAAGTTCATTTTCTCGTTTTCCGTAGAAGACCATAGTGGCAGTTTTTGACTGCTTCGATTCTATTTATGCGCTTGTTTTTTTTCCCATTGTACTTTTGTATTTGATACGAAAAAAAAAAGGCTTGGAGATGTATATTGCCATGTAGAAGTAGTATTTTTATTTCGAAAGTTAATTTCCTTTTCCTTTCATGAGATTTGATAAAATCTTCTTCATTAAAAGTGCATTATATAAATATTGGAAAACGAATGTTTTACTTCCAGAGCAATGCTACAAAAGAATTTTCAAATATCTATAAAAGGGCTTTCTTTTTATGGAAAAGCAATAAATGTCAATAGTATAATAAGACTGGATATCGATGTTCATCACAAGAATTAGATATGTGGTAGATAATCAGAATAGGAATCGAAATACTAGTTAACATAAAATTATTACTCATCCTTATATTCTGAGTATCTAGAATATAACCAATAGTATTCTTACTTATTTTATCTATTATTTGAGTTAATCCTATTTCTAAGGTCGTGATAAGTATATATTTACCACTAATTGCACTTATTATTAAATGTCCACGGTAATCTATTTTGCCACTTTTCATTTGTGCTGCCATCTATTAAAAACTTTAGAAAATTTAAAATAAATATAAACTCTTACATACCCTTATATACACCTCTCCACTACTAGACCAAAAAAAATTTCCAGACGAAGTGAGATTGAACAAAGTAGATAACCATACTTCGATTTTAAGGAATACATACAGGTCCTGTTGTTTGTGCTCATTAAAGGAAAACACTATTATCTTTCATAAATCCTTTTTTTTAAATTCAATTTGATAAAACAGATAATTACATCCGTTCAGGATGTGTGATCTTATTCCAATGATCACCTTTTTTAGAATTTTTTTCTATTTTCTTGGATGTTACAGAATACAGATACAGCTCAAGGAATATTACATGACTGAATCTTCAGGCTAAAGTAGAAGTACAACTTTGTGATGACTTGAAGCGCTCTCTCTCTCTCTGTCTCGTTTTATATTTAATTTACAACATACACGTCATGTATGCACAAGTTGCGATGTTCCGTTATGTGTATCTCCGTGTTTTCCAAAATTTTTAATGGAAAATAATATTATAATTTGTCACCTATGAATGAAACAAATCTATAATATGTAATCCCCTTTTCCATTTTGCAATATTTACAAAATATATTTTAGAAATATAAAGCAAAAAAAAGATATAAAAAGTATTCTTTCTTAGCTTTTTAACCACTTAATTGCCAATTCAGAGCTACGCGATTCCCTCCAACGTTCTACCGATTTTCATAAGACAAGCCTAGGTGGTGTATTGGGGAGGGGGGGGGGGAGAAAAGGCACAAATACGAATTTTTCCCTTGAATTAAGTAAAAAAATTCTTCTCTCTCTCTCACACACACACTGTCAAAGTCATTTTATTGCATTCCAAAGCCTTCGGAAAGACGTATATATACGTACGAAGCATTTAACGAACCGGTTGAGTGAGACGGATATATACACCGGTGGTAGTACAGGAGCTATTAAGCCCCAAGGTGTGGTGGTAAGAATACATACCACCAAAAAATGTGTGAAAAATCAAATTAATATTATCTAATACTAAATGAGTTTCTTTTCTTAATTATTTTCAAAAATATTTTAATTACCTTTACTAGAAATAAATAGCCCGTTGAAGGGTTAAAAGAAAAATATACTAACTGATCTTCTATCTTTCAAAAAATAATCAATATACATACAGCATAAAGCATTTCTAAGAATTTTGACCAACATCAACACAAATGAATGTTTCCAATATTTGTGAAGGAAGAAAAAATCTATTTTAATATTAAATGTATAAACTACTTGCATGTATGTAAATTATGTTATAATACTATGTTGCCAATTCTAGGAAACCATTTAGCAAATGGAATGATTACCGGACCACTAGAATGCACAGCAGATGATGTGTTAATTTATGGTGTGTTTATTTCGTGATAGATTACAACGCATCACTGATAGGAATGAGAGTGTTAACAAGTATAATGTGCTAAACCTGTCCTAAGCAGATATTTCACCCCGTAGTCAGTGAACTAATTGTAAGCAATCTATTTGAAAATTTTTCTTAAGTTTACATTACATTATTGAATAATGGAATGTAAACTTATGAAATAAATTTATGAATTAAACTTGGATGATTCCATAAATTAATCTATGGGATTATGTAAGACATAAAATTATGTATTCACGCTATATTTCATGTCCTTTATTTAACAACCTTATACAAATTAATTTGGTTCTATATGTGGAGGCATATCGAAGAAGTGAAGAATATCACAATATGTTACTTTGTTCTACAGGAGTAACAAAAAGAATTCTATGAAAAGAAATGGTTTATTGAATGACATGGAAGAGAACCTGCGGTTATTTATTCTAAGTATCTTTAGATAAATACTGAGTATAAAAATGAAATGAATATGGATTAATATAAAAATCTATTGTCTTCTATTTTCATTTTTATTTCAGAAACAAATTCTTTTAAGATTATTCTAAATTAATAATTCGTTTAGACAATTATTTGCCAACAATTGCAAAATGATGACAAAATACAATGTTATACATTTGAGTTATGTATTTCAAGTAATATTTTGTATTAATTTATTTCAACAGTTTTTTTATTTACTTTTTGTTTTTATTTTAAAATTATTCAGTAGTATTAAGGAGAAAAAGGAAGCTGACGGTTCTAAGCTATTATTTCATTCTCTTTCTCAGAAGAAGCATTAATATAACACAGAAATTTCTGCAAAACATTTTTGAAAATTAATTCCATCAATTATCCTATTTGCTGAAAATCAAAAATTCAAGATTCCAATTTAATTTCCTTATTTGAAAATCTTTCTTTTTCTTCATTTGATGATTGGCCCTCTCTCCCTCTGTGGCAATACACCTTAAAGTATTTGTTTAAAAAAAGAAAAGAGAATGAAATTGTGTATTTTGTGTTTGCATTTTTTAAAAAATTGGATTCATCAACAAGAACAAAATTAAAGAAAGAAAAGTACAATAGAATTGTATCACATGTTAGAGAAATCTTCCTTTAAGTGATTATATATTGAAATATAACAATTTTTTTTAAATAAAAATAAAACCCCTACCAAAAAAAATTTAATAATTATGCACTCAATTACTAATTTGCATAACGAATATCATATGTTTTATCTAATAAAAAAAAGCATATAATATTACAAAATACTAGAAATAAAATACTAGAATAAAATATTGAAAATACTAATAAACAAAGCGTACTATAAAGCTTATAAATTATTAACTATTTATTCAATTAAAGGATTCAAATTTTTTTTTGTTTATATGAAATTTTGATTTATTTCCACTTAAAAAAGGTTTTATTGTTTTGACTACTAAAATACTTCTTAATTATTCTAGAAAAAATGGTTTGAAAAATATATATTGAACTTAAATTTTTTAAAAGAAAAAAATACCTTCTGAAACTTAACGTGTTTGGAATGAATACAGGAAAAAAATATATTCCTTTATTAAATAAACAGGGAATGTTCTTAACGAATCAGTGCTCGAAAACATACAAAACTTTTTCCAAGTTTAAAGAATAAATAGAAAACTCCGCGAAAACACTTGTCCATTGAAACTTCACAATTCTCAAACAATATCCCAGGAGAATATGAGATACAAATCTTCTCTGGTATAAGAAGTTTCTCATAACAAAGACATTGGAAGACGGAATTCGATTGAATGAACATTACCTTTTTGTAAGGAAATTTTAATTCTTCTTAAAACAATTGAACCAATAAAAAAGGAGAAAAAAAGTATTACAAGGAATTTGTACCGAACAATGGGAAAAGCGCGGGACAGTTATGCTCATTTACTTGCTGAAGATAAAAGAACAAAACTAGTCACAAAGGAATCAAATTATCCGAGCGGCCATTAACAAAGAACTTCTCTTAAGCGAGACAAAAAAAATCGTCTGAATTTAAATTCATTGTTTGAATAAAGGTTTCGAATGTTTGTCATTAGTTATATCATTTTAAAGGAATAAAAGAAGCTACCGAAAACGAAAACAATGTGATTTCTTCAGAGGAAAGAATATTTTTTTTCTTTATCCGATTTAAAGCAAGGCCAGCATTTTTAAATTTGTATAAGATTCTGCGTTAATAAATATTCATTACTCTTTTTGGTCGAAAACTATTAATTTTAATGAAGTTCATTACGATTTTCTAATTAAAATGGTAACAACTCGCTAAGAATTGGAATTATCCTTTTTGTTAAGAACTGTTTGCTAATTAGGGATATTTAAAAGTAATACAATTTGCAACAGTCTGTGCCTTCTACAGAAAAAGAGACGAGCTAAGAAACATTAGAATAATTGTTTTTTGTTTCTTTTTATAATCCAAGACGAGCTATTTAGCGAAATGGTAATATTTGGGGGCGAATCTTGAACGAAAAGTTAATTTTCGAACATCAGCGAGAAGAAGAAGAAAGTTGAATTTCTTAGGCTGATTGAAACCATTTGCTGTGGTAATACGGAAAGCTATTCTCATTTGAATATTCATTTTCGTGAATTGAAATCGCGTGATAACTGCAAGGTTTCTGCACTCCGAAGAAAGTGCGGGACTAAAAATGCATTATCTGCAAGTCATTACAGGCTCACCTGTTCCTTTTTCTGCTACGTTTAGTTTTATCGAATGTCTGATTAAAATAACACGCCATACGGCTATTCAATCAGCATTAAGCTCGGAAAAAAAGGTTTTTGTTTATAAGATACCATTTTAGCCTTTTATGCTAATGTACATTAACAGAAGGTGAATTTTGAGAAATAAGCAAATTTAGTTTCCATCCTTTCTAGGCTTGTTAAATTTGTCTGGAAAACCAGATTATACTATTGTTTTACTATCACCTTTTAATGCCATGCCAATAATTCCCAAAACAATAATTTACAGTAATCCAGTTTCCTACTTAAAGAATTGGTAAATCATTTTTCGATCACTATTTTTTTTTACATTCGAATGTGAAAAATAGAGTATAAAAGAAGGAGCATACAATTGAAAAAAATAGTGTCAATATATTTGTCTCGTATTAGATATCCAGCCATGGTTTGTATTGTACATGAGAATTTATGAACACATGCAGAATGTAGACGAAAAACTGAAGCATTTGGAATAAATAAATAATTATTTTTATTAATAATCTACCAACAGCAATAATCGACATATAATAGATGTAGGGTAGGTAGGGCCGTGAGTAACCTTGGGGTTAGAGCATCGGACTCCAGACCGGAAGGCCTGGTTTCGAGATGCTCGATGCCACCAAATACCATCCGAGTACATTCGTTAAATCATTGAGTCCGAAAGTCTTGTGGGCTGTCGCAGCAGAAACCACAGGTCCAGGGGGCTGGAGAATAGTTCCCTCTCCTCCAGTTCCATGCCTTAATTGTGGTGGGGGAGGTAGGTGATGTCACCATCTATCGTGTAGAAGTGCAACCTGTTTCAGTCTCTGGTAACGTTCATTACTTCCCGAAGGGATGGACACGACAACGACAAACATCAATAGATGTATATTGATCTATCATATGCATTTTTTCTGTAAAATACCTCCCACAGTCCTGTTGTCAAAGATAGATAAAATCTTTCTTTCCCTCAACTCAAGATTTTCCTGTCTGACGAATTTCCTGGTAACGAAGCAACTACTTTATTCCATCCTAGTGTTCATTAAATTTAGTTGTGATATACTTTGCTGTATTGAAGAGAATATTACCTAACAAAAAGAGGGACAGTCATCCTAAAATATTATCTTCAACACAGCGTGGAGTACTTTAAAAAATTTTGGTTTTTATCCCATATTTCAGAAGAACCATTGATTCCTTGGTCCCAACTAATCCAAAAAATACAGCATCTCATACTGTCAAAGATCCCTCTCTATATTTTACAGTTAGAGCAAAGCAGTCAAGTTTTCTTCAAGCTCCAGGAAGCTTCAAGTCATGCTTCTACAGGATGTAGACAAATATAAACTTTTTCAGTAAAAAGAAATAAAATGATAGAGGATTCGCGGCAGACTGAATTACATCTTTCCAGTTAACAAGACTGGTATGGATTTTTTCTAAAGCTGTGTATACGCTTTTCTTTATTTATGTTAACAGTAAAAAGTGCAACAAACAAAATGTCAACCGTAAAATTGCAATATCCTCGTAAAATATAGCCTAGGAAGCTTCTGACAAAAAGATTTGTGGAAAGTAAGATTTTTTCAACATGTGTCAGTTTACTGGATGTAAGTCGTGAATTTAAATATAATAATTCTTGTCATTGCTCACAGATCACTATCGGATAGATTATTTTTCCGGGTATGGTTTCCATTTTTAGATGAAACATAATACTTCTTTTTATGACTGACCATAATTTTAGACTTAATTTCTCTCACCGTATCTTAGACTATAATATCCATACTTCGGTGAGTATTTTCATTTTTTTTTTTTTTTACTATTCATGTATTGGACTCGATAGCTCTCTTTTTAATAGCGTCAACCTGACGATTCCTTTAATAAACAAATGATCGAAACATATAAAGTGCTCATCGGCTGTTTGATATGAAATACATGAAGAAGGAAATAGTTGTATCTTTCTCACATTTTACCTCAGAATATTCAGAAATATTTGTATTTTCTCACTGTAAAACAAAAAGATTTTAAAAAACATGATAGAAATTCGGACTGGATCGACTTTAACTTAATAGCAATTATTGTGACAACTAATTAAATGTTGAAAAATCTTCGCGATCCAATGAAGGTCAAATTTTGAGAACTGCATCCTAGCAGAATTCCACAACTAGGGTAATTAAAATTTTTCTGCTGATAGTTTTTCAACTGCGTTTCTGCAGACCAGAATATGACCACTTTAAATCTATTTCTGAAGGAAATGGAATCCCCTGTTCCTTATAAACACGTTTCTCCTTTCACATGTAATGGATCTGTGCAGATACACAACAAAGTTTGTTTCTAAAGTAAGAATTAAAAAAATTCTGCTTGTATTTTTATCCACAAATTTTGATCCACTTGATACAATTTTCCTTGGCTAGGTATTATTCATACCATTCAGCTTTTTTAAAAGAATTTAGCTATCTGTACATTTTGTGTAACGGTTTTAAATAGGGGTTATATTGTTTTACACAAGTTGAAAATTTTAAAAATTATCAGACACAGAAATTAATGAATCAATAAATGAATAAAATAAAATTGTGAAAATATAAAATGAGGAAATGTACAAGGAAAGTCAAAACTGACTGTCATCATTTATTGTCAAACTGATGGTTAAATTATTGTATATCATTTTTTGAGCCCATTTCCCTTTTATTAATCTTATTAAAAAGGTATTAAAATAGAAAATAGAACTATAATTCTGTGACTAAAAACTCAGTCTGAAAGAAGTTAATAATTATATTTGAATGCAATAGTCACACACACACACAAAAAGAAAATGATTTCAAATCAATTTTTTTCCCATTATAAAGATGTTCAAATTCTTCATAGTCTTACCATGCAAAAGAAGTATGAAAATTTTCACGGACATTTTTTTGACATCAATATACCTTCCGAATTTTTGCAAATTGGTCTATAAGTGTTGTTTTTTCAATTTTTCATTTTTATATAATTACTAAATTCAATAAACACATGTTTTAAAATACATTTAATACATTTAGTTACCTGAATTTGTTGTAAATACTTACTTGTAATTGAGTGAGATGAATGAATAAAGATAAATTCAATTTTTACAAGAATACAAAACAGAACTTTCATTCTGTATTAAATTTTGTAGAGTAACGAATAAGGTATACGTATTTTACAAATTATTCAAATTGACTATTACTATTATGAAGAAGGACCGTTCAAAGTTTTAATATATCTTTGTGCATATTATTTACAGGAATATACATTTTTTAACCAGTTATTTTCTACTTTTTAACCAGATTTTTGTAGTAATGTGTATATTTCTACACTGTACAGCTGTGTAACAACGAAAATTTGGTAACAAGGAAGTAATTGTAAATAAAACGTAAAATAATGAACACAATTAAAAAAAAAACAAATGTTTAAATGAGCACTTGGAAAGGTCTGTAAAATTTAAGAAAGCTAAAAATAGTGACTCTTTAATAAATGACAAACCTTACAATATAGAATCACACATATACATTCACAATATATATGTAGTCGTGGTAGCCTAGTGGTCATGATCACAGTCTCAGGGCTCTAACCTCGTGGCGCCTTTGACCCACCATGTAGAGGTGACCATTTCACGCTAAATTTTCAAGACTCAAATATCCTCCCGTTGGTATGGTGTGGAAGTTAGCAGAAGGGTGACAGCTCGGGTGTCATCTTTGTCATTTGACTATGGTTCAAAATTACGTCACCAACAGCCTCTTTGCAGCTTTGTATTGCGACGTTTAATATAACTAACCCTCTCAGTCACAATATATTCGCAACAGAGATTAATTGCGAAACCTTATACCTCAATTTTAAACCCATGTTAAGCAGGATATATCGAAACTTGACATTAGGACTATCTTGTGTTCGTAATTACCACAGCCATTGTAAGCATTGGCTGTCGATGATAGACATTTGAATGGCGCTTCTTAATCGATTCAAGTAATTCAATCGAGACGTTTGATTGAAAACCAAATTAAGATGCGAATCGTCTATGGCAACGAAACTCGAAACACGTTTCCCCAATGTAACAGCCTTCACTCCAGGTAAACTGGCAGCACGACCCCCATATTTCTCTGGACGGGACATTCCAGTCCCACCCACCACCTCCAAAGTGTCGCTCAGCATTGCGATCATTAAGACTTGAGCGCGTTTGCCGATATTAAATTCTAGTACAAAACGACAACATCGCGTGCGACGAAATTTTCGTCGAGATAGCGGCGATGCGTGGAGTTTTGTTCGATGCTGTTCATATATGGGTAAATGCATAACATTTTATTAGCAAAACCCCGGTCGCTAATGGACGATTTCGCGTTGACGAAGGGAGGATTTTTCCGATGGAAAATTATTTTACCCTCAATTACTTTGCTTCGCCGCTGGAAAATTAAGGCACCTGATAGGTTGGAAGGGTGGTGTTTACATGGGGGTGTGAAGGTGGTCCTGGGCCCGAAAATAGTTTGCTCTTTTAAAGTAAGAGAGAGAGAGATAAGGAAACATTTAACCATCGATTTTGCCAAGTTTACGTGCTAAGATTCCTCTTTTGATAAAAGATCCTGATAGGGAAATGTTCCTTCTTTCTGCGATACAAGTAAGCGATGCCAACCAATCATACTTGTAGGAACACGTTAGAGAGGAAAATTTAGTTGAGTTTTCAGTTATTTGGTGTTTCGTTTTGGTGGTAATAAATGATAGTGGAATGGTTATTCTGCTGGTGCTAGTCACGTGTTGTTGAATTTCTGAGACTCAAAGTGAAAAATATTAAATCTTGAAGATATAAGCCCTTAAAATAAAGTTTTAATCTGCAAGACAACAAACAACAACAATAGATGTGAGAAGAGACGAATTATTTAAAATAAAATTCATTTATTATTTGAATTTATTGTTAGTATTTAAATTAATTTATTCATTTTATATTTATTAGTTTACAATTAATTCATTTATTATTTGATAATGAAGGATTCTGTATTAAGGTATCCGATTGCTAGAGACAACATTTGTTTTAAAAAAATGGAGTTATGGGGATTTTTTTGTGGTTTTTATATTTGTTTAGTACATTTTAAGAAAAATATGCTAAACTTAACAAGAGAAAAATAAATTATTATTACTAAAATTTGAAAAAAATAGTAAAAATTTACAAAAAATAACATAAACTTTTAAAATAATAGCGTTAAAATAAAATGTATAATAACATAAACGTACCAAAAGTTTATGATCAAATTTTCAATTTTTCAATTCTGATGTGTTGTTATATTATTCATTTTTGAACTGACCTTCAGGATAGGAGATATTTTAATTTTTACAAAAACTACAGCACTTTATCTTAGTATATGAAATCGCTAAAGTAACAGTGATTATATTCACATATGGGACTGTTAATTTTGTAATAAAACAGTAATTGATAAATCTGAAAGTTAAAACACTTCTACCATTATACAGAACATAAAAAATTTCAGTTAATTATTTTCAACTCTTTTTTAGCAATCGATGTCCTCGTTTGAGCATTTAATAAAAAACACATTTCGAGTAAAACGCGTTTTAAAGTATGACATATCTTGCTTGAAGTAATGGCATCTGCTTTTACTAAAACACTTGTAATTTTTTTTCTAGAAAATAATAAATTTGGTATTTTTATAAAACTAATAAGGTGGTCTATAAAATAAAATCATAGTTTAAGAACTGCTGGTATAATGTACACTCAAACTTAAAACAATTTTTCCTATGTGTTTACTTCAACGACTACCAATAATTGAATAAAACATGAAAAAATTTCGTAAAACTTATGTAAGTTAAATAAAATTATGAGCATTGTTCTTAACAAAATAAGTTTTATGTTATTACACCATTTAAGCTGCATTAGATCAATATTTAAATGCTAATTTTATTACTAAACTGAAAATTACTGGGTACGCAGATAGATGCAAAAATATTAAAATTCTTCCTTTGTGAGACATTAATTCATTCAGAATCATTGATGAATTGGAGAGACTCGAGAAGCTTACATGCCGAAAGTCCCCCTCCCCCTCGACTCAAAAAATATATCTTTACTAATATTTTTTTCTGATTTTTATGAAGTCTATTTCCTTTTTTTAAGATTGAGGAAACATAAATTTTGTCCAAAAGAATTTGAAAATTTCAAAAATCTTCATTTAAATTGATTAGAATTTTAAAAAGTGTTAACTAGTTTTAGGTATTTAAAGTAAATGTCTTTCTTGAATTTAAAGAAGATTTTCTCCAGAAATAGAACATTTGGAACTGTTTTTTGGATTAATGAAACAAAATTAATACACACTTCTCTCTAGTGTTTTATCCTAATTATCTATACGTCTGGTCACCTGTGCGTTATTTATGGATGATCTAGAAAATAAATTTCAGGGAATGTAATGAATGAAAAAGTGATGACTCTTTCACATTCAATCGATTTATTTAAACAAAAGAAATAGAACAAACTAATTATTAAAAAAAAGAAAAAAATGGCTATTACATAATATATCATCGCTAGTTTTTATTAACGATATGCATTAAATATATATCATTACTTAATATAGTTATTAGTTAAATATAAAGTTGAAAATTTACTGAATTACTAAAAAAACAGATCCCTAAAAATGAAGAGCTTTTTGCTCAAAATTCTAATAGTTCTAATAGATCAAAATTTGTATTCTAAGTTACTAATTCTGTTAAAACTGATTTTGAACTCTTGTATTGATACTGAGCAACAAACGACCTCAAATAAATACGGTTACATTATTAATATTATAAAATAAACCGAAGAGAAAAAGCTTTTAATAACAAATACATTTTTACACAGCATTTAAAATTAAAAAAATTTATTATTAAAACTCAATAATTTTTTTAAGCGTCATAAATATAAACTAAAAATTTAAAAAAAAACCCCTGAAATAAAAAATATTTTGAAATTTTACGAGAACAGAGAAAGAGATAACTGGATAAAGTTCACTTGATAAAAATGTGCATTTATTTTACTATTTGAAACATTTCTAATATTTTATTTATCATAAAAATGATTGCATTATTAGTTATTCATTTAAAAAGGAATATGTATGAAAACTATAATATTACTTAAGCCGTAGTTTATTCAGATCATTTCCTTTTCTAAACACATATATTATTTATACGAATTTATTTCATTCAGAAATAACAATCTGATAGCTTTTTTGTTTTTAAATAAGAAATGACAAAAATGATTTATAAATATTTATTATTTAAATAATAAATGAAAAAATATAAATATTGTACCAGTTTAATTAAAGAATAGTTCCTTAAATTTAAGACATGAACTTTAATTAATATTTACAAATTAATATTATTAAGTAAATAAAAAGCGTATATTTATGCGTAATTTTATACTTAATAGATGTTTCTTCTAATGTTTCAAAACCGAAAGCTAATTGAAGGAGGTCAGGAAACAACCAGCATTAGAAAAAAATACTGAGTTCGAGAGTAAATAATTATTTATAGATGTATTCAAGGCCATTAAAAATTTAACATAGATGCTCAGTTTCTACAATTATAAATGAATAAATAAGTTATTTTTTGTTCTTTCTAGGAAAATAGTTCAGTAAATGATTTCTTTTCACAATTCTGTATATAGTATATACATATATATTATATATATGTATATAGTATTTTGTCTCAAAATTCTCTGTTTCAAGAATTAAGTCTAACTTCTTTCAAGAATATATTTTGATAATTAAATAAGAATAGGATGAAAAAACTAAGCATGACTCTTTTGCATAACCGTAAAAATTACTAAATTAATATTAATAAATTTTGAATAAGAATTTTTTCTAAAATTTAAAATATTTATTTCTAAGTTTTAATATCTAAGCAAATTAGTTGAAGAATTTTAAAATTCAGTGAACTCTTTCAGAATTTAAACAAAAAAGTCGGATGAAAAGATTATTTGTGTAACTAATATTGAATTTTTTGTTTTATATCTCAACAATATCTGAATATTTATTAATTTTTTACTGTACCATATTGAAATTTTTTTAACTATTTTTATATACCATTTTATTTGGTTCTATTATGACTCAATCGTCCCAAATGTAACATGAAAAAAATTATAAATCCTTTTTAAATAATTGTTTTAGAACTAATCTTACAGTTAAGAATTGTTTCTAACATTGGATAAATGCCTTTATATAAACTAATTGCAAAGCATATTAATTTAATTTAGTTCCTAGTATCTTTTATTGCATCACCATGAAAATCAATATTCATTAATATATAAACCTTGTTGTTACAATAAATTTTAAAAGTTTTAGTTAAGAAATATTTTTAACACAAAAACGACTTAATAAATTATACCCAGTACAAACAAATAATCATTTTCATCAAATTCTGTTCTTTCGGGTCAAATAGGCTTTCTCATTTAACAGACGATAATTTGTAATTGTTTTATTTTCTGTGTTAAAATCATTTTTTAAAATTATTTTTATATCAGATTTAGAATGATTTATGCAGTTAAATACTTATTGTAAAAAAATACGTGTTTCCTTTTACTGAAGGCGTGAAAAACCTCTAATAGCATAATATAATATCAGATGTATTATTCAACGAAAATAATGGTGAATACATTCACATGTAAAACGTGAACATCTCTTTTACAGAATTTGTAATAAATCATTGCACAAGTAACTTTATCGTGTTCACAATCAGTAAAATGACCCTTCGATTAGAATAACAATGATACGTAAAACTGTGACTGAACTTCTTTAATAAATTCCGTCTTGATCGAAAATATATTATACTTTGTCCATTAAACTGTAACTAAACATGACTGATTCTTTAGGTTATTACACTTTTTCATATAAATCCACTCATCATTTTCTACACTTTAGTCTCATAATATTAAACTTTACCCTTCTTTCCTATCATTAAAATGCATACTTTATGTGTCATGGGGAGTAAAAAAAAATTAACCCAGCCAGTCACTAATGAATTTAAGGCATACATTAGTATCACTTCCATTTAAAAAATGCCCCTGAGTCAACATTTAAAAGAATGCCTTTGGCAAAAAGAACGAGATTTGCGCGGAATATCCCTTTTAATAACACATTAGAAAAAAGAATAGCTATAGCCAAGGGGTGAGGTTAAAAGAAAATAATACCGCCAGACATTGTATTTAAATAATAACTCGCGGTATAATGGCACCCTTTTTCAATCGACAGTGTAGACTAAACCGTTCCATCATAGTGAGAAATTCGTATTGACGGGATATGAGGAGCATGACGTCACAGTAGAGAAAAAACCGATTCAAAGGTGAGAATTTTCCCCAGTGTGTTCGGGGTCTGATAAAAGGGGAGTTTCGGATCCTGTTAGGTCACGTGGACACATCATCTGGTTCATTTTTTGGCTCAGCGGAGACTTTTAAAAGAGGGGAACTCTCTCCCGCAACATATCGTGACGGTAATTGAATATGGAGGGTATGGCTTAAAAAATGCGAAAAATGAATTAAGGTTTTTGTTGTGTATAGAATTGAGTGGTTGGGGAAAACGGATGGCTATGAGTATATTGTTTCAGATCAAGATGTTTTGGATATATTCGCATGTTGTGGGAAAAATTCAGTGGGAAAATCTCGTTTCTGTTTTTATATTCATGATGGAAAATATTATATGTTGTAAGATATGAAGAAAATATGAATTTCAAATATTAGGGGGAATGGAAAAAACGTTGAAAAAATGAATTAGATTGACCATAATGTACAAGTTCTTAAATGTTATGCAATATGAGTGAGCATGAAATTTTGAATATAGATGTATATTACAAAATGGAAATTGCCGTATCGTTTATTTTAAAAAAGAAACCTGCTTACTTTAATTTAGCAATAGCAAGTTTTAGTAAAGTTTTGTAATAGATCAAGAGTTGATATAAATCCTATCAATCACGAATAGTTAAATTTATGCTACTTTTAAAATTAAATATTTGATTGATATGGACATGAATACGTTCAATATTATAAAGAAGACAAATTCATACTATAAAAAAAGCATATTATATAAATGAAGATAATTTCTTTTTATTGCAAAACCATCAAGTACTTTTGCTTTCCGTTACATCTTTTATATATTTTTTTGATGAAATGTAATAAAATATTAATAAAAGACCATTTTTTTAAATTTCCATTTATTTAAAAACACTTTTTTTAAATGAATGAAAATTTAAGAAATGTAGGGACATAGTAGTAAAAGACTAAAAGATTTGATTTGATGAATGCATTGAAATAAGTTTAAATTTATTTATTGCATTTATTATAAAAGTTATTGGTTACGTTTATTTTAATTTACTATCATTTGCAGGGCTTCATATTTTCTAGTTTTTTTTCAAGCATTTTATGTACAAAGAAACATATATTTGAATAAAAGACCTTATATTATATTTAAACGACTAATGTGATAGAAATTGAATAATAGCAATTTTTTTAAAAAAGTCAAGTTTCAACACAAGTTATAGGCTGCATATTTTTGAAATTTTTAAAAAATTTGGAATATGCTTCTCTTAGTCATAATGCATAAGCTCCGTAGGTTTTCCATTGATAAGATTAAGCTGTCGGACCACTATGGAACACTACTTTTGCAGCTTGTATAACATTCGGGAGTGTTACTTCTGCAGTTATTCTACCAAAATGGACCCAAAGGCCTATTCTGACAGGTAAACGAGATGGTCACTTCATTCTCTCAGTGACTTTATCAAGATAATTCTTAATTGTACAGTCTTGAAGTGATCAGACATTCTCGTCCATCAGAATAAAATTATTACTTGTACCAGCAGCATAGGATCTTACATGTTGATCAACTATTTCATCTCTCAATATCTTTTCCAATTCACAGCACTTTTTCTTAACGCATGCAGGTCCCTCAAGGAGAATGCGGTAAACGCCATGATTTATTTAACCTTCGCTGTAAGCATGTTTTGTAAAAATATTGAATTCATGATAACTAATTCCTTGGTCTCTCTAAATAGGATCACGACGATACTCTTGAGACATATTTGTAAGAAGAACAGGCTACCATTCACGCTTTGAACAATCATTACACGCTATAATCCAAATGAACCTTGATCTTATTTGTATTTAATAAGACACATCTAGTAATTTTTGCGTACAAACCTTCATTTTGAAGACGTTTTTCAATGTATGGCAGCTGAAATTCTTCTAGTTACCATAAAATGGGCTGCCATGACCTAAGGTTCATCAATGTTTCTTTCTTTGCGCTTAAAGAGCTGATAGAGCTGAAAAAAACATTGATAGTTGTTGTAACATTTAAATATTCTGAAAAACACTTGGAGTTTTCAAATTTCAACTGATTCCAAAGTTGTAGGATCGTTCTATGTGGGGCATTAGGCAGCTTAGCACTATCAGCTTGTGACAGACTCGTTGTCCTCTTCTGATTGCCTTATACGTATTAAAATAAGATAAAACGATCTATATTTGGTATAATAATACTTTGCAGCCAAAAGTAAAATGTAAGCTATTTCCTTTACGATTTTAGAATTTCTTAAATATTATTTTTAAGGGAGTTAATGCTTCTCTTATAGAATATTTTTCTTCTTAAGTTAAAATATGATAGATACAAAACTCTTAGTTTTCGATGTTAGTGTGTCCCATTCTTTTTCATAAAAATTTATTTCAATAATTTTTCAATAATTTTATAATAGTATGACTTCAAATTTTGAAGACATGAGTACAATGACTGCCCGAATTATACATGACAATCATGTCCTTTGGATGGTTTCTTTCTTAGAGTCTCCTGAAAATAAAAAAATAATAATAAATGATTTTTTTACATCCTTTTATACATAGGTAAGCATATTTTTAAATATTATCTTAAAATATTAAATTTCAGAACATATTTTAAAGGTAATCTTTTTAGTTTTGCCCTTAAATATATATATGATTATCTATAATTAATAGAAATCATACCCACATATTTATTATAAATATATTTTATTGATTTAAAATGAAAACAGGTTATTCATATTTCAGTTTTATGTTGGTAGGAAGTTAAATAATTTTTATTCTTATAACAATTAAAAAAACAAGATTATGATTATGATTTTTGTTCTTGAAAGAAAAGGAAAAAATTTAGAATGCAAATTTTAGCATACCTTTAAAACTGAATTTTATCAAACTTATTAATAAGAAATTAAACTTTTAATATATTTCTTTCAATTATATTCTATTGCCATTTCCTTAAAATATTATCTTCAATTATAAAAACTTATTGGAAGATGTTTGGTATTTCTCTGTAGAAAATAATTTTTAAAGTTACTGGACAGATGGACCTTCACCAAAAGTTTTTTTTTCAATATATATTATATTGCATGTGAGATATTATTTACTGGAAAATCACAAACGTTATAAAATCATGCATTTATACAATAAATAAACAGCTAATAAATAAACAAGTGTGATGTCTTCATGGATGTTAGTACTTTATAAAAAGTAATGAAGACCGTATTGTTATAGGAATAAATAATATTTGATAACGGTTACGTTCCACAACACAAGGGAACACAAAAATATACATTGCGCACATTTTAGAACTCATTTAATATCTTACAAGGAGAAAGAAAAATCTCTACCACGAGCGTATGTTACCTCAACCAAACACGTCCTTGGGAAAAAGAATTTTTCTATCTGAAGAACAAGTAGCGCTTTACTTTTTCACTAATAGTAAAGGGAAGGTCGCTTTTAAATATAAAGTGTTACATCTTAAAATTTAACTTAAATTCCCATCGAAAAAAATTAGTTATAATTGAACTTGTTAATGATAATCGTTTTTTTTTTTTATCATTCGTTATTCTTTCGGTTGCAGATATTAAATTAAAGTTTTTTAAAAAAAATACTAACAACATAAAATTCTAATTAACTTTAGCCGTTATGTATCAAATATACCTAACTTTAATAAACTTTTCCATGGGCACATCGCTCTCACATGCAGTTTCTTTTATCTCTTCTTTTTCATTTTTCTTAAAATGCAAATTGCATCTCCTCCAGTATATCAAATTTTTAAATGCTCTGTTATACATCACTCTGTAAGGAAAAGACAGAACATTCAATATGACACAACAGAGAGAAAAGGAAACAAAAAACAAAGCTACATTTATTGACAATTGCTTGCCCAGACTTGATATTTCACGCAAAACCCCGCATTAATCCAATTGCCCCGTGTCAATTAATAACGGCCAAGGGTGTCGTCGCTAGAGACATTAATCAAAGCGCGTTTATCACACGCTGCAGCTTAGCGGGGAGACAACACGGAATCACGGCGATAGGGAAAAGTACTTCCCCCCTCGTCACAATCACGCCTGATAAAAGAAAGGAAGCACGACGTCGCATTAACAGAAATATTACGTTACACCCAGCCGATAACATAACGTAGCAAAGCAAATACTTTCTGCAAGAGATAGGACAGGGTAATTAGTTGGTTTGGACGACAGTTCTCTGGGTTCGCTCGTAAGAGCTCTCATTATTGTAAATATAATTTTGAAGAATTATTGTCATGTTGGGAATGAATTGTAATTGTTCTTTTTTAAATAGGTGTCAGGAGAATGGAATTAAAAATTTAAGCATATTTGTTTTCGTTATGGAATTGTTCTAATTGGAATGTATATTTATAAGCATGTGAATGAAGATTTTTTAAAAAAGAATTATGATAGAGGGGTGGCTTTTCGAAGTGTATTTTGAATTGATTCTTTCGCATCAATTAAATAGGAAAAAATTATTTTTTTCAGAAAATTTATTATTTTAATTTTTAAAATGGCTATCATCCACAGTTGTATATTGCATTTTGTGATACGTAATCAAGAATAGAAAATATTTTGCAGGGATTCACTAGATTTGAGTGTTTTATTTTTAGGATACATTTGCTCTGTGAATTTTAGTAATTATTTTTGAAAAAACTGAAGGATGTGTGCTAATAGGTTTTAATGTTGATTGTCAATGAATACAAACATAAAATATTTAAATATTTGAATATGCACTTAATTTTTAAAAATCAGAGCTTTAAAGTTATATTATTAAAAAATATATTTTTATTTGTGCGTGTATTTTTCATATAGTTTAAACGTTGTTAGTTATAATTTTTCAAAAATACTTGTGTGAATAAGCATTAGATTTATTTATTTATTTATTTTGGTTTACATTAGAATTTAATATCATGTAAAAGAACCTTTTGTAAATTTCTCAAATAATTAAGATGTATTGTACATATAATGGTTATTAAGGTAAAATTTAGTCTTTAATGTTGATTGTCCAATGAAAACAAACAGTAAATATTTAATTATTTCAGTATCCTCTTTATTTTTAAAAAATCAAAACTTTGAAGTTATATTATTAAAAAATATATTTTTATTTGTACGTGTTTTTTTTCAGATAGTTTAAACATTGTTAATTATAATTTTTCAAAAATATTTGTGACTAAGCATAAAATTTCTTTTTGGTTTACATTAGAATTTAATACCATGTAAAGGAAACTTTTGTGAATTTCTCAAATAATTAAGATTTATTATATATAATGAAAAACTTATCATCAAAATAAATAAAAAGAGTCTTAATAACGGGATTCTCCTTTATTATTATGCCAAAATATGTTTCACTTGCAAACTAGCCTTACATGTGAAATATACTGCTGAAACATATTTGCTGAAAAAAATCGGATAGTAATTTCTGTTAACTACAAAAACCTCTGTTTATTTTTATCTATTTAGTTTTTGTTTAATGATTTTTACTTCATTATTTATTTATATTTTTTCTCACATTCACACACATATATACCTTTCTATATATATTTATAGATACAGTGAAGAGAAGTGGTCTTCTACCTTCAAAATTCAGTAATTTTACATTGGCCCTTGTTTAAAATGTCTCACAGCAGGCTGACGGAGATAAGTCGGAAAATGGCCCTGAAGACGTCGAAGACACGATGCGTAACCTACGAAAGACCTTCGCAGGCATCTTTGGAGACATGTAACCTATTACTCTCTTCTAAAATCAAATCACACTGTTCAATTTTGACTTAGTATAACAGGTAACGATAAAAAAAACATGTTAATCTCACAAATAACCTAATTGCTGATAGAAAGGTTCTGTTCTGGAGGGTGATTAACTTTGAGATGATATAGAACCGGGGTGGGCATTACGTCGATCGCGATCAACCGGTGGACCGCCAAGACGTTTTGAGGTGACTGCACCTAAAACTTTTACCAGTTAGTAATTATATATGGAAAATTCAAGATTGGCAGACAGTACGCAGACTAAGCCTTCTACTGACTATAACAACAAAAACTAACTTTAAATAAAAATGTTTTATTTTTTAATGTATTTTAATTTGCTTCATAACAAATGTATCATTTGATATAATTATATTTGGGGCTAATATTATTAAGTTTGTATCTTGCGTTTTGCTTTAAAAACGGTTTTAAAAGTGTTGTTTTCTTTAGTTCTGTAGGTAAGTACATATACTAAGTACTCTTACTATTAAGTATAATAATAGCCTTTTTTCCTTATCTCTCCACACCTACGACATTGGGCAGCAGCTTACACAAGAATTTTTAAAGGGAAGGGGGTCGAGGGGGTTTTTGAAGGTCTACCATTCTCGGGTATCATATCCCAATTCGCAGCCAAACATTTTTTTTTTTATTTTGTCGATTGTCAGGAACAAAAAACAACAAAAAATAAATTACTGAATAAATAATTAACAATAATAAATTTAAAAAATAATTACTAATATCAAATACTTAATTACATTTTACATACTATTTACATGGGACTATAATGAATCGGAAAAAATGAAGGGTTATGAGGGAGGGTCCGGATCCGTGGACCCCTCCGCCACCTTTGTGTGCGCCACTGACACTGGGTGGACTGTAACTCCTTGAAAAAGTTAGAAGTAGCCCACACCCTGGAAAAGTTTGCCCACCCCTGATATAGAATATTGAATCAGGATAAATATCATGTAGGGAAAATTAAAAATGAAAATTTTTACAGCTTTCAACTTTTATTAATTTCGTTTTGCGTTAGTCTTTTTTCTGTGATTGTGAGTCTGAAGGAGAGGAAGAGTGAAAGAAGGTAGTCTCCTACCCTTAAAATTCAGTAATTTTACATAGGTTCTTGTTGACAGGAAATGGACGAATTCCTCAGGAAAGGGGAAATTGGAAACAACATAGAATCAAAGAACTCTATGTTCCTATTTTAGTGTAGCATTTCGTCATTAAAATCATGCGATAACGATGAGTTAAAAAAAAAGAAAAAGAAAAGAATATCCACTTGGATGTTGCGCTGCGTAAAGAAGAAGATTCTTTACAATTTTTTTAAATGAAATTTTGAAGTCACCCCTTTGTGTAACTCTCCTCCCCTCCAGAACAGTGCGTGAAATGTTAATAATTTAGAATGCATCGTATTAAAATGAAGTGATAATAATTTAGAATACATCATGTTAAAGTGAAAAGATAACAATTTAGAATATGTCGTGCTAAAGTAAAATGATAATAATTTAGAATATGTCGTGTTAAAGTGAAATGATAATAATTTAGAATATGTCGTGTTAAGGTATAATGATAATAATTTAGAATATGTCGTGTTAAAGGGAAATGATGATAACTCAGAATATGTCGTGTTAATCTAAGAACTTAATTAAATTAAGAAAATTACGCAGAAGAAAGCTACAAATTGCCTAAAAATACATTATAATAATTCAAGTATTTCCCACAAATTGCTATAAAATTTTCAAAATTTAATGTCCATTTTAAAAGCGAATACTCTCTTTTTTTTTCGTTTATCGTGAAAAGCAAAGAAATTTTTCAGTGCAAAAGTTATATTGTTAATGCTTCATGTAGCGTATCTTCATTTTAATTTCTTAATGTCTTTTTGATTTCAAAAATGTCTCAACGTACCATTTCTTAGCAAAAAGAAAAAATCTTCTTTGAAACAAGAAAAAGGTCAGTGATACTAATTTTCGTTCCAGTTCTTAACTTTAGTGTTAATCTACTTTTTTCTTCATATGCTTCTTTTTTCGTTCTTCAGAACATACCATAATAATTCCAGTATTCGAAATAGTGTTAAGATTTTGAAATTTGTTCATTGTTTCATGAAACGTGATTATATTTCGGATTTCTGAAAAGGCATAATTAATCTACGCATTACTTAATAAATGAAGTATGTAACTTTGAATGAAATAAGTTAATTGCACTACAGAAATCATTTTCATTCTTGAAAATTAATCACATAAACTTCAAGTTGATTAACTGGTTGGAATAAAGGTCGCTTTGAAACAGCAAGTTAGTGATTGGAGATGCGTCTAGCAATTTTTAACAAATTTAAAGAAAACGTGAGCTATATTGAAACGAGAAGCTCATCCTTTTAACTTCCTCAGAAATAATGTAAAATTTTTTGAAGGAAAGTTTAACTAAAAACGTAGAGCACCTTCTTTATTCAGCAATATGTCTGAGGTCTCGAAATTATGAGTTCCCTCCAAATTTACCTCTCTTGAAGCAGGTAACTTTTTTCGTTAAATTTCCAGAATGAAAATCAGTGAATGAAACTGACTAAATTGATAATGTTGAAAAATTATGTATGGCATCTTTATTTATATTTGTGACGGGTAAGTTCAAGATTGAAAATTAATTTGAAAGGCAATATACTGAAGAAAATAACTTTCATTTCTTTTTTATAAATTTTTACTCATTCAATCTATTCCACATATTTAAAGGGCGATGCATATACACATACATCAAAGCTGTCAAAAAATGTCTGATCATCCACCAAAAAATTTATTGCATATGTGGTTGGACTGGAAGCGTAATGCCCTGAAAGTAAGATGTAAGTAAAGTCCATAAAGTAAGTTGATGAAAGTAAGCCCTTTGCATCTCCCCATATTTAGCCTATCGAAACTTCCACTGCCGTAAGTACTTTTGAAAAGTTTTTTTTGAATGTGCTCATATCCTAGCAGTCACGATCTCATATCCACTCTCAAAACTGAAGACTTTCAAGGGTGTTTTAAATTTCGGAAACAATTAGTAGTACAAATGAGTCATATCTGGAGAGTAGACAGGCTGGAAGTGACCGGAATCATGAATATCCTAATTAGGTGCAATGAATGAGCTGGAACAATTATATAATGCAATTGCAAGTTTTTCCCCTTACAGAGATCTTGTCCTTTGCACCGAATTGTTTATAGTATTCTTTTGCCGCTGTTTATTTCGATGCATATTCATGAAGCTCTATTTCACAGATATCGGGAACACATCTTCCCCCTGATTTTGCTACACATCTATCACGTGTTTTTCGGCTTTGGGACTTGGGATGCTCCCATTGCGATCACTGTGTTTTATTTTCAGGTCGTACTCGGACACACTTGAGTCATCTTTAACTATCACGACGTTCAAGGAAACTTATGATTAGTATCGATAGACTCCAACAGATCTTGGTGGTCATGTAAGGGGATGATCCCGCGGTAATGGCTGGTGTTCTAGAGCTGTTGGTTTGAGTTTTAGTGCCACTGAAGAGACACCGTGTAAGTGTCTGATGCACATTAAATATGTCGTTACTCAAAATCTTTACGTAGGCGTGGTGTAGAAGTTTGGGAGTTTGATGCCAGCTGAAGTGTTGTCTTCATTTTGTAAGAGGTTCATAATCAGAGGTTAATATCGCATTCCCTTATAGTGTGGCGTTAATTCTATATAAATCAAATCAAACCAACTGATTATGTGGAATTTCGAGACAAAGTTCTCTCTCTTCGGACGGCAGCTTGATCACAAATTTCGTAGCCATTTTGAGCGTGTTCAAACTATCACAAAAATTACTTGTGTAGTTAATACATTTACTGATTTCAATCTTATCAACAATATCTCCTACAGTGAAGCAATGATCTCCATTAACCATATTTTGAAGCCTGGTGTTGACCCTTACCTTCAAATCTTGCCTGAGGACAAGCTTCAGCACGATAAAGCTAGGCTACTCGATGTACACTATGTTATACAATTTATCATAGCCACCTAAAGTGCCCAATGCTTTAGTTTGGCTTACACCTTGATCTGCCGCCAATTGAACTCCTGTAGTAAATGATTTGAGAATAAATGTTTCAGTTCACACCATATGGTGTTAAATCAGATGATATTTGGCAATTTGTAGCAGAAATATGAATTGACATACCCGATAACACATCCAAAGCCCTTTTCTTAAAAAACTGAAGCTTCTCGACTGTCGAGGCTTTAAGTCCTTACGTTGAGCGGTGAAGAAGTATGAAACGTAGAATGATCTCGTCATTTGATAAAGATTCAAAATTAACAGGTCTATCTCTAATAGTCCTTGTGTTATTTTGAATTTCGATGTAAAACAAACAATCAAATCTAAGTTGAAGCGTGTAACAATAGCTTTTGCCAATCGTGACAGCTGAGCAAAATACTGACCTCCTTCTGGGGTGCTAATTTGATATATGAGTGCTATACGCAAAGTTGTTGTTTATGTTCGCCAAGATGGGCGATAACGTCACAATATGATTACCTTCATATTTTTATCGTGTGGTAATGTGGTTGCCATGGGGATAACGTATATTGGAGTTAATTTTTATTGTTTTTTTTTGCGTTAACCCTATACTCATTTCAAACGATTTTAATTCGATTTCTTTAAAAATTTAATCATTTTCATTGTAATCATTCTTCAAGCTAATGCTTCAGTCTTCTGTTGTATTTTGTGCTGTTTTCGAATATAGATATTTCTAATATCATTGGTGAGTACTAGGATGTTTTTTTTAAAAGAATGAGTGTTGGGCTTTTAATTATTGCTATAAATCGAACATTTCCATTTTATTTTACTTTTCAATAATGCTTTTTTGAACGTTCTTTGTACGATGAAATTCATTGAAGAAACTCGTAATTTTTGGAATATTGCACGTTATCAGAACTTATTAATTGATATTCATTACTAATTTTAATACATATTATGTAGTTATTTTACTTATAGTAAAAATAATATAATAACTATTATGTATAATTGTTTTTCTCATATTATTTATTTATAATAATTAATTTTTTATTTTACTTTTTTATAAATATTACAAATATTGTATGTGTGTTTTTTAGTATTATTCTGTAATTTATAATCATAATTATTATATTATATGATCATTATTAAATTTAATAATTATATTATATGAACATCATTACATATCATAATTATATTAAATAAATATTAATATATATATATATATATATATATATATAGTTATTATACATAAATTATATGAATATTTTCATGTATCATAATTACTATTGAATTATATTATAAGATAATAATAATATGTTTCATAATAATAATAATAATAATAATAATATATATATATATATGTATATATATATTATGTAATTTTTATTACATTATATTGATATTCATTATTGATTGATATTGGTTATTTTAATCTAATCCTATGTTCTTCATTTGAAATATATTTCAAAACACTTCTTTAGAATTAATTTCCTGACGATTTTGTTGCCACTAGATCGCCATCTTGGATTCCCCGTAACTCGACAACAACCACTGCTTGGCGCGATTAAGGAATCACGCCAAACAGCACTTGGCGCGTAGCACTCCTATATCAAATTTAGTTCCGTTGTGGAGTTACGCATTCTGATAATTAGGCCGACGATATCAATAATTAATATTTAGGAGCTGCTTTTTTAAATATTTTTCCGCACATTAATGTACCTCAATGCATTTATGTAATAATTCAATTAAGACAATTTCTGGTGTTTAGAATTTTTATTTTCAGTAAATTTGAGAAACTAATTAAATTCCTCGATTTGCATCATTACTTTGTTACATAGTTTTTGTGAAATAAAGTTTTTTAAGATTCTGATGCTCCCTTATAATTAAATTGTCCAATTTTTGATGAAACGATTGTAATTAAATATATGTGTTTTAAAAATTATGGAAATATTAAAGATGCAAATGGATTTAATGAAGTTAATATAGGTAGTTTAATTCGTGAAATTAGGTATAATCATTTTCATGGAATGAAAAATATGTATTCTTTTTTGTATATATTAATCGAATATTATCATGTGAACAAAAAGTTGATTGTTAATATATGTTATAAATTTAAATAGTAGTTAAATGTATATGTTTACATATTTATTCTTCAAATAAAATCATAGATAAGTACCAAAGATAAATATATGCTTTCTGAAATGACTCTTCTCCGGGGAATCACAAATGAGTTTTATTAAAATACAGATAAATGTGACATTAAAATTTATTTATAAAAATACTTTGTGTTTTCAGGTTATTATTTGATTAAAATCATTTCAATAATGACTTGATGGAAAACACGCCATTAACGTTTGACGAATTTCAGATTCAATTTCATATGAATGAATATGTAATCATGAGTATCAAATTAGATATGTATCAATTCGTTTCATAACACAGCTAAAAAGGTTTACTTGTTTGAACATACAAACAAAAACAAAAGAAAAACTGAGGATGTAAAAGTAAAATATTAAAAGTAATTTGAGAATGCGTTTGAAATAAAAGCCATAATTTGAATTTTTAAGTCTGCCATTAGTTGAAAACAATTATTTAAATGAATTCTAATCTTTCTTTATAGTTACGTTGTTTTAAACACATACACACACAAGCCACTTAATATACAAAATATAATTTAAAATTCTATGTTGAATGAGCCATCATTATGCAAATGATAAGGGAAAATATGGTATTTGACATGCTTTTTAATTTAAAAAACAATTGAAATGAAGTAAACATTTGATTTCTATAATAAATTTTCAGAATTTTAGAATATATAAAATGTATAGAAATATTACGTTAACGCAATGAGAATCATTGTATTAATAGTGGAATTAAATGAATATCAAATGAAACAGAAATTTAAGTATTATGCTTGCATTTTATTATTTAATACATAGTAGCGAATATAGCGTGTTCAATATTCCTTTTTAATGTATCATGAACGTACACATTTAAATTTAAAAAATGATACAAAATGATATTTGGATACAACTCTATTAATTCGCAGTAATAAGATAATATTTTTAGGAGAAAATGGTTGCAGTTATCGAAATTATCGAAGATTTATTTAATTTTCCATTGCTCGTTTCATTTAGGATTACAAACGCTAATAAAAATTAATAACGTAAGAAATATTTTGTCAATTATAATACAAAAATGTCATATTAACGATATGAATCTGGATAGATACGTGGAGAGATTGAATCTTCAAATATGATAGCAATAATCAACTTTATTATTGTAGCTGTGTAATAATAATTTTGCAGTAATAATTTTGTTTGTGCTTTGTTAGATGTTTTGTTTGTTTGCCAGTTTTGGGGTTTAATAGGCAAACCAAAAATAATTTTATTACATAATTATAATAATTATAAAATTTAATTAAATTTGCATACATTTCATTTATAGTCATCTTTATAATCAAATAACCAAATTAAGAATTTTTTCAGAATGATAAAAAATTAAAGATATACAGAAATTAATAATTTTACAAAAGCAATATTTTTTTATTCACTTAGAATATAAATTCACCAAAGAGTATAATATCCCTTTAGATATATTTATAGATATCCTTTTTATGTTCATTTACAGATTCATTTTTATTTGTTCTGAAATAAAAAAAAAAGGACATTTAATATTTCAATATACATTTCTCTTGAGCACATTTCTTTTGTGACTTCTATATATCGTTTATATAGAAGTCATAAAATATATAATAAACTTTCCAAAAATGGTTTTTATGTTTATGTAGGTACTATGTTTTTATGTATTTATGTTAACGATTTACCCACCATAATTTAACAAAACAGCTGTGAAATCTTTCAAAAATCATTTTGTTTTAATTTTAATACTTGTAAAAATGTGATTAGTGTCTAGTATGAGAACATTTGCCACCAATTTATTTCACCCATGTCTCATGAAAACCTATACAAATATCTCAATGCTTGAGAAGTGTAGTTTAACCTTAAATTAAAAATAAATTCTTAATTCTGTAGAAAAAACCTTTTTTTACGAAGTTTCCGAAGTACAGAGCAATATCTTTCATACTTCAATTTTGGAACTAACAAAAGAAATGTAGACTGACGAAAAAATGGATTTTGTTGCAAAAACTGTATTATATATGAAATATTTAAAAAATGAACTTCAAGATTAAAAATACTTGCCTTTACTCTTCACAGGATTTGCTTTTTAGAAAAAATTACAGAATTTAAAATAACATCCTGTTTTTATCAATATATTGTTGAGTTGTGATTAATGTATAGTTTACGCTGATGAAAATATATTTAACAAGAAATTGTTTGAAATTCTTTTGACAGTTGAAGTTCCATGCACGCACGCATACATTTCTTCAATGTTACATTGTCTCAAGTACAGATTCGATCACACACAACAAGTAATAATAATAATAATAATAATTTTATTGCAATTATTCCTGAGTTAAAGACGCATTTATTAAAATGTTCAAAAAAGAGTATTAAATTTGCAAACAAAAGAACATACAAAATCAGTTATTTAACCCCAAGAACAATTTAAACATTAGTTCCACAGTTTCGGTTAGACTTTAACACACGCAAGCCATTAGTTTTCTTGAAGGTATATTCTAAGGTTTCTTCGTACAACGTCTCTATACTGAATAAGTGAACGCTAAATTTAACGAACAGTTTATCAAAAGATATTTTTAGTGATTAATAGAGTCGCAGTTCATAGTGAGAAAAGTTACTCTAGAGCCTACTTGAACCTCGAAACAAGAAAAAATTCCATTAGATACCGTCCCTAGGTTAACGACAGATGGGAGTGGTCACATGACATGCTGACCACCATTAGTATTTCGGATGTCCCTCCTTAGATTCGTACTACACGACCAGAAAGGGTAAAGAAGGAGGGTGGAGAGAGAAAAAAAGGTAAGAGCCCTCTTCCTCGAAATCGAAGATCGGAAATTCATTCCTCCATCGGAACATGGACATGACTATGCTCTTAGCTAATATAGCTCACTCAAGTGGGACGAATATATTTTTAGTGAAGAAGGCCGGGGATACTATTTATCCGATAATGTGATACATGGATTAGGAGATTTGACGGGAAATCCCGTGTCACGTCATTAGATGCTGGAAGTTATTTTCAGAGTTCAAACGTAAAAGAAATAGCCTGTTCAAAATAAAAATAAAAAAATTGCTTTTATCTGAATGGTTGACCTTAAAGTAAAGTAATTTATGATCATCAGTAGCGAAAGCAAATTTTGTACTTTTTTCCCCTCCACCTTTTGTTATCTGATTTAGATACATTGTATTTTTGAATGACTGAAACTCAGGAAGTATTTTAGGTTTTTGGATTTCTGACTGAGGGTTGGTTATAAATTGAATTGTATTCATTTCGTAAGATATCAAGCATTTATTATTAACGCTGTCATTACTTCATGATAAATCTTGTAACAGAGCTTAAGCGTGCAATGTAGAATTAAATTTTGAGGTTTTAAAGGATGTACAATAATGGTAGAAAAATATTGCAAAAGTGTACATTGTATAATTTTTAATTTATAAATCTTAGCATTGTATTTACTTGGTAAAATAAAAAACTTTACTGCAGTTACATATTTTTTATTTAAAAAAATCCAGTTAAGAATTAAGAGACCTACCCGATGTATCGTTCCGTAATGAAAATATCAATCGTTCATATGATTACAATTCTTTTTGCATTAATTATTTAAAAAGGACATAAGTTATAGTTAAATTTATTGCCTTTAAGATATATAATAACAAAAAACGATTATTTTACATAAAATAATTAAAGTCTTGTTTAATATCATTAAAAATACACTACATAGATCTTCTTTTAAAGATATTCACTACAACCTTAAAATTATTTTAAATTTTAAGCTCTGAATGTTTTTGAAAATTTATATTTACAAGATCTATTTAATTGAGAATTCATTTATTTTAAGCATATTATATATAAATTACATAAATGCATGACAAAATATAATAAAAGGCAGATGTTTATTACACCTCATAGTTTGCTCATAGAGTTTGTTTCAAAATTATTAACAAATCGTTCTATAGTAATTTTTGTATTACTTGCTTGTAGTTAACGATAAATTATTCAGATTAAAAGCAATAATTATTGAAATATAGTTACGTTGAACGGGGATTCGAAGATTTTATGCAAATCAGTCGCAAAGAACAAGACAATTCTACAAGAGCGAGGTACATTTATTGTCAGAAAAACCCCTTGAAATACAGGATTCAATAGCAATATTCTCAGAATAAATCTCAGAAAGTCTTCACACCTTCAAAAGCGCTCAGACACAACTATCAGTGTCTAAAATACAAGTACATGAAAGATTATTCAGAAGCACCACTCGCCTTACTCAACAGCCGAGCTAATCGCTATCAACTCTTCACCGTCAAGGAAACACAGCTAATCGCTAGTCAAAACAATACTAAATCAATTTCGATTAGCATCTCTCTACTTATATGCCTGGCGGATCCTTCGAGAAAGATCCGTTTGTGCCATAGGTCTTGAAATTAATGGAGAAATCCACTAATTTCCAGAAGAATCCTAAGGGTCCCGAACTCACCAAATTCGTCACCAAGTTGCTAAAAATAATGCCAATTTCGCCAACTTTCCATTGAATCACCATTAAAAAGTAAGGAATGGCGTTGCTTGCCAATATTACAATATTAACATAAAATAAAGAAACAAGAGTAATATAAATGCATTAAACATTCAAATACAAATTATTCACACTATTTAACACAAAATTTGTAAAAATATTTTAATACTGAACAATATGTAAAGGAAAAAAAACCATGTTACTATATGATATTGGCCACCTTACATGTGTGAACTAATAATGTGTAAAATGAAATATGTAATGTGTAAGATCCATAGTAGTCTAATTGGTACAGTGCATGGAATCGTAACCAATGAATATTTCGAAAAATCTTTATATAGCGGAGATGCTACTACATATAAAATTTGTCTGAATGTTTTCGAACTAGTGAGATGAGAATGCATGGAGTGAATTATCTGCTCTGGAGTGTTATCTGATAGCGATTGTAAATTACTAAACTATTTTGGAGGCTTGACGGAGAAATAAATACCATAAAACACGTTCAAAGAATAGACCATTTAAGTATTTGATATGATGTTCCGTCATGCATTTAAGATTGTGGGAAATATCCAGAAAAATAAACTATATAAGTACTAGTTTTTAAGTATTAAAACACTTTACCCTATGCCCTTAAATATAAAGTCCCAAGTTTGAAGTCTGTAATTCGCTGTAAATACGAAAGTTAAGCTCGTTTTTTTAATAAAGGTTCAATTGTTCTGAATCGGAAATAAAATAGCGAAATACATGAAATTTCATATCAAATGTCAAATGTTTTACATATCCAGAAATTAGGTGAAAAATAATTCAAATCACGGAATCTTATAAAGTTACAAAATAATCACACCGAAGTGTGTGAAAGAAATTTTTTCCACATAAAATATGTTGCTTTTGTAAAGATGTATTAAAGAGAAAAGAGTCAGTTTACTATCCTCAATTAAAACAAAAAGGGATTATATATAGTAATTTTCAAGATGCTTGCTCTAAGAGACATCGAAAAGTTAAATAACATGGAAAAGTAAAGCTTTATTATAACATTGTACATAAGGGTGATAAATCAGTTGATGCATTAAAGAACACTAGAATTTTACACAAACACAAAAAAAATAATAATAAATATTTGCATATAAGAGTACATTCAGTCGTGATTGGCCTGAACCAAAGAAAATTTTCATGCTACTATCTACAAGATATATCGCAGTGTCTTCAAGATACGCTTTGGAAAACTGAAAATGTACAATCCTTACCAAACCTTTGGATATCTGTACATTTAGTAGAGAAAAAATTATCTCCCCCTTTATATGTAGGAAATAAAATTTCTTATATGCAAATAATTAATCTTATTTGCCAATAAATACAAACAACAACTTTCAGTTTATTAATTCAAAAACCAAAAGAATTCACTTAAACATTTAATTTAAATTCTGATTTTGAAAAAATTTAGTAACAGAGTCATCAAGAAGATATAATAAAATTGGATATTGAGATATTAGATATAGGAAGTAGATATTTAGTTATCAATAAGATATAAAAAAAAAATAATTCAATAGTAAAAATAAATCAAAATTGTTATACAACTTGCTTTATAAAAAAAAGTTTAATTATAATTTAACTAGCAAGTACGTGTCATAATATATTTTTGATGTTCCTAGATAGAAATATATATATATATATATATATATGACATTGTGATAAAATGCAGCGTATGTGGCGGTTCTGCAGTGCTGCCGTCGCGAGAGAAGGTCTCTAGAAGGGCAGATGAGATAACGAGGCTCCGAACGAAGAAGTGAAGAATTAAGAGAGAGAGAGAGAGAGTGAAGCTAGTGATCGCATAAAGCAAGCGGGTATTCTGACTTTTCTCGACTTCGAGTGAGGTGGTTGTGTAAGCAACTCGAAAATCCAAACTGTGTCCGCAACCATGCAGAAATAAATTCTTTAAACTCTTAAATTTGAATTTCGTAAATATCTTAGTGTGTGTGCTAATTTTAAATTGTAAGTAAATTAACTTGGCAAAATCAAGAATTGTTATTTCAGCACAATACGTGATATTCCAAAATGTATAATGCAAATTCTTTTTTGTAAAATTAAAAGTATACTTTATATTTACGTGTTCAAATAAAAACCAGATCAAATACAATTTGTTTAATATTTTTGTAAATTCTCTATCAACATCCAGTTTTGAGTAATTAATAAACATATTTAAAAACTAAAACAAATTAGTTTTTGTGATTTTTAAATTTGGAACACAAGCAGTTAAATCTCTAAATTATAATTATTCTAGAGATCGAATATGATTCTTTTAATATATTGGTCTGTTTTTTATATATTTCTGAAGTAAAAAATAATGTAAATTATATTATGAAGCATTAATTATTAAAGTATTCGTCAGAAGTAATTTATCTCAAGAAATATCAAAGTGAAACTAAACCAATTTTAATACATAGCAGATAAAAAAATATGACAAATGCAATAATTAGGTTTTTATTATTTTAAATTATGGCGACGAAATATCATGGATAGTTTAAGCTAATGAAAACTGAAGTGATAAATTAAAGTTCTGAACAAAAAGTTCAGAAAAATACTTTTAATTAAATCTTAAATAATTAATGAAATATCGGGTTTTATCCAATCAATATACTTGAAAGCTTAAAAAGAATTAAAATTTTGGATTAAAACTGAAATCTTTCAAATTATATAACTAAATAAACACTAATGAGCAATTTTCGGAATAAGAACGAATTCGAAGAATTGAAAACATTCAAAATTTATTTATACGGAAAATAACTAATACAATTTTGCTTTTTTTGTAAGACTTTTATCACATTCTATACAAGAACAAGCTGCTGATCATTACAGAAAAACGGTTATAGGCAAATAAACAAACAAAAAATCCCCTACCAATGCTGCATATTTAAATTTAAGTACTTTCTAGAGAAAACGAAAACGAAATTAAGAGCAAATGAAAAATGAAAAAGTCAACATTCTATATTAAAAATGGCTTTGATGCAAAAAAGATTGAAATTTAAATTAAAAATCGAACCAAGTTCGAAGCAGATGGCGCTTGAACTGCACCACAAAGAATGGAATAAAGGCTTTTGCTCCGTTTTGTTCTTGGTGTCTGTCTTCAATTCCCTATATTACATCTTTCTACCACAGGTGCCGATGGATAGTGTCAAGTGTCAAAAAAGAATGGTGGAAGAAAAAGAAACCGAGCTTTGACTTTTTTTTATCCACTCCTCGTTCGTCTTTGATGCTGAGGAAGCTTCTGACACTTAGAAGAGCCAGTTTTAAGATGATAAATTTCGAGAAGTTTCTTATCTCTTTTCTTTGCCTTTATCGATGATGAAAATATAGGGTGGTGACGTCACGTGATAAATTATATATACCTAAGTATCTGTCACTTTTCAGAAAATGTAGGACATAAGAAAAGTGATTACAGTAATCGTGTCGATAATGCGGAATTGTTCCTTCAAAAGGGAAACATTGGGTGTTACATTTCGAGTTGTAATAATATTTTCTCTTTTATCTTTGGTACAATAAAATTAATACAATTATTAGTTACAAATTAATAGAAGAAATTTACAGATTTCACCAGAAATTCAATGAATTTACTTTGGAAATAAACAATTTCTTAGAAAACTAATTGATATCAATCACATGAACAAATTTTAGTATCACATATCTTATTAATTAATAGTGTAAACTTCCTCTGTATTCTAACATAAAAATAATAATTCATTAGGAAAAATGTTATATAAACAATTTAAATAGCAAGTTTTTCTAGTTTTTTTGATTCAGTTGAATTTAGAAGATACTAAGTATTTTCAATTTTGTAATTAGAGCTTTACGTATTAGTTTCAGATTAGCAAATTTATTTATGGCTGCATTTCTAGTCTTAACAAACTAAATCAATTAAATTTTTGATTCATTGATTGATTTTAAGATAAAATAGGAAATTTGGCTATGTCCACTAAAGGCAAAAAATAGAACAAGTACAGAAATTGCTAATAAGTATTAGTAAGCTAATAATCAAAAAGGGGGAAATTTTATTTTATTTTAGTGTTTCCTATAAACAAAACTTTTAAATTATTTTGAGTCAACTGAAACAATTAAATTTTTTTCCCAAATACTTCAAATCATCACCATTTACCAAATCAAACTTTAACGTATTAAATAATGTACGACAGAATTAAAATAATTTCGCATGATTTAATAGCAAATTCTTAAAATTTAGAGCAATCAAAAAATGTTCATCTATTTTAATTAATAGAAATAGAAAAACGTATTGGAAAGTCACAGGCGAAGTATTTAAGCTGTTTGCTACTATATATATAGTTTAGGTTATTCTCACACAATTCAGTTTAGGGAATGACATGCATGACTCAATGGGATATAATGGCATAAATATTTTATATGTCTTACTGAAGTTTTAGTCTAATTATATTGTTTAATGCAATAACTCCAAATAAACGGCCAAGATGATACAGGTCAATTCTATCAAAATGAAATCTGTCTTAGCTCCCACGTATACGACAGATTTGAAAACCCAGATGGTTGTTAAATATTTGGTTTACAATAATTCTTTTTTTGAAGTACGTAATGAATAATAAGTGTAGTAACTGGCCACCGTTGGCGGTAGATTTTTTTAGAGTTTGGCGTTGTGCTTCGCACCTGAGGGGGAGGTTGATATTTTGTAGAAGAGAATGCTGTTGGCCTTGGAACGGGACAAACACAGAAAAGAGAGTCCCTTGGTTTTTTGGAGCGCGAAGGCGCTGGACGGAGTTTTGTATAAAGGAAAGGGAATTCCTTTGTGTTTTTCAGCCGGACGGACTTGGTTTGGTTCTATTGAGAAAAGAAATAATTCTGTTGGCTGAAGTATTGAAGAACAAAATTATCTTAATGTACATAATTTGACAAAAATATATCTCAATGTACTGTTTTTGTAAAATAATTAATTTGTTACATTTATAAGAAATAAGCCCTTTAGACCCTGTCACTTGAGCATGCTTCAGAATTGCAAAGTCCGTTGATAATAGCCTTCATGGTGTGACGCTATTAAACAATCATTGAATAGACGTCGAAAGAGTGCTATCAGAAATTTGTTTTCTTGAATTCTAAACCACGAATTCCTTATTACTAGTACTGTGACTGGTGTTCCTTCTGATGAAACTTGGACTCGAATCCTACTGTCACTGATAACCCGTCATGTAAAGAAGTTGATGCACGTTCAGCCTTCTTAGTTCTCGAGAATGGGGTGCCAGGTTAGATATCATGTTTGTCACTTGAGCATGCTTCAGAATTGCAAGGTCCGTTGATAATAGCCTTCGAGATGTGATGCTATTAAACAATCAATGAATAGACGTCGAAAAATAAATAACATTAGAGAGCGCTATCAAAAATTTGTTTTCTTGAACTCTAAACCACGGATTTTTTATTACTAGTACTGTGACTGGTCGCCAAGTTGCCAAAATGATCGCCGAAAATGATGCCAACTTTGCTCTATCGCCAACATTTCGCTATGTGCCCCTTGAATCTACATTTTAATGTAAAGAACTACATTTCTAACGAATATTACAATTTTAGCATAAAATAAATACAACAGAAAGTAATTTTAACGTATTACACATCCAGATATAAATGTGGCGAAATTTGGGCTCGAATCCTACTGTCTCTGCTAAACCGCCATATAAAGAAGTTGATGTACGTTAAGCCTATTTAATCCTCGTGTTGAAGAATGGAGTGTTAGGTCAGATGTTACTTTTGTCACTGGACTATGCTCATGAATTACATGGTCCGTTGACAACAGCCTTCGTGTTGTTTCGTTGTGTGACGCTAATAATAAACATTCAATCAATAAGCGTCGGAAAATGAATAACAACATAAGAGAGCGCTTTCAAAAATTTGTTTTCTTAAATTCTAAACCACGAATTCTTTATTACTGGGCACTTGGTGATTAAGTACTTACGAAGTCATTACATGCATAATTAATCACAGCTCTCGCACCCATTTAATGATCTTCTGATGTGGTCAAATGTTTAAAAAAAATTAACTCTCTAAATTAGGAGCTTTTACGTAAGAATCAGTTAACAACTTTTTTTAAAAAAGAAAATGAGTTCTCCTTTGACTAAAATATTAATGGAAATTTTTCTCCCTGGAAGAAAATTTAGAAGGATTTTAATAATATGAAAGGACTCTGATTGTGATATAATTGACAGACAAAACTTCAGTAATAAATATTAATGATTTCAGAGCTGCCAAAATAGCTTTTACTTAGATGAAATTTTGACAATATCTTAATAACAATCTGAAAAGAAAGAAAACTCTACATTCTTTGAATAAGCGTGAGAAAATATTTCACTTAATTTGAAGAAATAACAGTGGTTGTGATTACTAGAATAATTATAAAAGTAATCAGCAGGATAAGATCAAAATATCTCTGATAAATTTAAAAATGAGTAATGAAAACCTGAGAATGTGGAATGAATCCCTTATTAAGATTTGTAAATGTTTTTAAATTTGCTTTAATTGAGTATTATTTTGTTTTATCAATATTTGGAAACTTTTTCTTTTTAATGGATTGCATTTTTGGTCGCCAAGTCTTTGTAGACACGGGGGGGGGGGGAATGGAATCACTACATGCTCTGAATAAGTGTGAGAAAATATTTCACTTAATTTGAAGAAACAACAGAGATTACGATTGCAAGAATAATTATAAAAATAATCAGCAGGATAAGATCGAAATATCTCTGATAAATTTAAGAGTGAGTTATGAAAACCTGAGAATAGAATGAATCCATTATTAAGACTTGTAAACGTTTTCAAATTTGCTTTAATTGAGTAGATTTTGTTTTATCAATATTTCAAAAACTTCTTTCTAATAGGTTGCATTTTTGGCCACTAAGTCTTTGTAGACACTGAAAATCCCTAAATGTGGGAGTCATTTCGTTGATGGCACCCTCTAGTTGCAGCCAACCCCCAATGCCAAACTTTTGATGCTTGAATTTATTTTGTTCAATTCAAGCTCTCGTTGGATGTTAGACATTGTCGTTATTTAATTTTTCAGAGAGTACCAGAGCCAAATTGATACTCAAAAGGGATCTTTTACATGCCACATAATCATATGACATGCGTGCCTCATCCAAGAAATCTATCGACGCCAGTCAGTTCTGAACCCGAACCTTATGAAGTAGATATACAACCTCTAGGCTACCGAATTGACTCATTTCAAAAAAATAATATTAAAAAAAATGAAAAGGTTTTGAATGAAACTCAAGTTTTGTATATTATACTATAACAAACTAAAACTACAGAATTGTAAACTTAGTTGATTAAATAAGTAAAAATTAATTATTATCTAAACAACTAACAATTTTTTGCACCTATATAACTTTACTCTAAAATTTATAAGTAATTGCATGCTTTATATGTTTTTTTATGAAGTAAAGGGTTTCAGAAATTCTGAATGTGTGGGAAGGTCCATATTTCACACTTTAAAAGGGATATTGGTGACAGGCCATCTAATTTTGAACTTTGGCCAAGTGACGACGATGACACCCGAGCCGGTACCCCTCTCCAAGCTACCACACTACGTCAGCAATACGATTTTGAGCCTCGACAAATTTAATGGGAAACAGCCCACGTACACAGTGGATCGGTCACCCATCTGGTATAGTGGTTAGTGCTGTGCCGTAGGGCCTGGGTTCGAATCGAGGAGAAGGCATGGATGTTTGTAAATGTATAGTGCCTTCACGGCAGGGGGGTACTCTAAAAAACCGTCGGACCGCAAGACCTCTCGTGAGGTTGGTGGAAGGGGAAGAGAGGTGGGAAGCTCCTTACTACACTCAGAGTGTTCTCCCTCAAAATTGGGGGTGGAACCGAGCCAAATCGTACTGTCACCTGCATGGTGCTCGAAGCTACGGCTAACGAGAGGCGTACAATATAGCCCGATGCCATGATGAATTTCGTGGGCCTCGATCTGACTACGTCAGACAGGTGGCATTAGCAGCAACAACAAAGTGGGTCTTCAGTGACACTATGGATCAAACTCATGACATGCTGGTTATAAGTTCGTTACCATAACCATTAGTTTACTACAGCCCCTGGGTATATTGTGAAAGCTTTTCTTTTAAGGTCCATATTTAGAAACGCTTTCCTGAAGAAAGTAAACAGCGTTTTTAGGCATCGAATATGTTAATAAAATTACATAAACTATGAAATGATGCAGAAATTTGAATAGAAAGGCAAAGTTTAATTTTACTTATTGAAATAAATGATCAATGTTAGTAGTAATTATTCTGTAACAAACACGTTTCGATTATATAAGTATATACTAGTTACCATTGACACAAACTAGGTTTCAAAGAAAACTACCCCTTCCTTCTCGCTCCCGTTAAAATTAGAGGGGTGGGGGAGATTTCTCCCTCTATTTCTCGCACCCGAGATATTTCCTGGCTGGAATGTTCAAAAGTAATGCGCTAAAAAGAAAAAATCTATATATTTCTTATGCCCTGAATCATGTTTACTTCTGACCAAATGGTAGTACCAGATTATTCGTACCGTGTTCAGAAATAGTTATTTTATTTTAAACACACAATCAAACACATTAATATTAGCCATATGTTTTTCTAACTTGAGCTCAGTTACTTAGTTCCGCTCTTCATGAATACTAGTGGGTTGCGTTCCGTGATAATATATATATATATTTATTAATATTGTGTACATTATGGAGTTAGTCAGAAAGTGAATCGGATTCTACTTTAAGTATAACTGAATCTGAGAGTGATTCCTGAAATAACTGATTGTCTTAGAAGTTTGGTTAGTGAATCGGAGAGCAGTGATGATGGATCTGTGCTGTACCTGTGATGTTGGCCTTTTTATCTCATGCTTTGAAATTTATCTCACAAGAAAAAATGACCAATGTGTGATCATAGCATAAGTGTACTAAAAAAAAATTCTCCCTTATTATTATTAAAAAAATTATTTTTTATTTTCTCTTGTTGGAAAACCAACATTCAGTCAAAATAACCCTAAATGTTGGCTTTTCTTAAAACATTAATTTTTTTGTATATCAAGCTGAAACTCTACCCAAAATTTAAAATAAATCCATATATTGAACATACAATTAGTTTTGTATAAAACTATTCAATCTAAACTACTCTACTAAACAATTTCTACTAAAACTATTGTGTTCTTGAATAAAAAAATAGGCCCTTTTATGACCGTTTTCTTCAAATTATGCGACCGTTAAGGGGTTAAATGTTTTATTACTTACATTTCTTAATTGAAAAAATCTAACAACAATAAGTTTCACGAGGCTTTCACCCCTTTAAATTAATTATAAAATTTGAAATTAATTTTCGATTAATACTCCATACACCATCATTATAAATGCACAAATATGCCTGTAATTTAATAGAACAACAATACAGAAATTAACTAAAAGCGTGACTTAAATGTATTTGCTTAAATTACAACTATCTAAATCATTCAATTCTTGATAAATCTCTATTCTCCGGCATAACCATTCAATTTGATTTCCACTACATCCCTAAGAATCTTAAACTCAAAAGCGAATGTTCAATTCCAATTGCGCGAAATAGAATTTCAACCCAACTGCCCTACTTCTAATCCCCATCGCCCCCCAAATCAATAATCAAAATGCATTAATAGGGCGCGCAATGTTCGCGATATGTCGTAATTACGCCGAACTTAATTCCCGAAATTATTTTAGCCTTTTGATAAAGATCGAAGCAATTTTCGTCGGTTCTCGCATTTAATCGGGGAAATTCGGACGTTTATCAGAGTCCTAAACCTAACAAAGACGGAACGAACCGAAATCTTCGAGGCTGTTAAATCCCGTTTGTCAATTGGAAGTGTCCACCGAGAGGGAGTAAAGCGATATATTTAATTTAAATCTCAAACGTGTCCAGTGAAGGGATAGCCACTCTGCAATTACGACTGGAGGGCTGGCGACAGATGGCCACAGATTCGAATCTTCGCCCTCCGCACCCCCTAAAAATCGTCTGTCGAATGAAAAGAGCATAAGGGAGGCAATGGGACCAGAGGGGTGGGGAGGATTTATAACTGCATGCCCGGTTTAATCGGAATCGACTGAGAAACAAACTTTCGACGGGGCGAAAGGGACATTTGGTGGAACCACTGGACTGAAAACAATGTGGCAGGAATGTGTTTATGTTTCCTTTTCGGACAGCACTGGTGATATGATTTTTCAGAACTTTACTGACGGTTTGATGTGAAGGAAAAGTATACTTTGTATTATTCTTGGTAGGAATATGGAACAGAAAGGTTTTTGTTCTTTTGGAATTTGTATGCTGGTTTTACTGCTTGAATGGAGAGGAAATAAAACCTCCTTAAATCACATTCTTCTTATGCCAGTGATATAAAATGTTGCTTTGAATTGTT